>PVKH010021831.1:0-14240 GCA_004027955.1 Chaetophractus vellerosus
AAGTCCATGTATTGGAGCAAGACAGCTGCTGATGTCTGCCAGGGTTCAGACCTTTTGGGTTCCTCTCTTCCCAGGGCTGCAGCTGTAGCCTATTGTCTTCTCCTGGGGCGCTCCTCTCCAACCTCAGAACTGCTTCTCAAAAATCTTCTCAAATCTTCTGCCTTGCCTTTTACACTTGAGACCACACCCACTGAGGGGTGGGGCTCAACCCCCTAATCATAATCCAATCATGCCCAGATAAACAGATACATTTACAAGCATGATTCATAATTACATCAAACTGTAACATCCTCTTTCCCTATTGGTAATTAAAAAAAATTACTTTAGGATTTATCTTTCCAGTAAGTTTTAACAAAACTATGCTTGCCCCTCTCCTCCATCTACAAAAGGTAGTGTACTACATATATTGCATATACTGTTTGAAACCTTTCTTTTTACTCATTACATGTTAAGAAGGTTCCAGATCATATATCTGTACAGACATCTTTTATAGCTGCATATTATTCCATTATATGGATATATCAGTTCATCCAGTCCCTTTTGATGAATTTATGGGTTTCCAAGCTTTTGCTACTACAGTTAATGCCACAATTAATCATATGCATAGATTGTTTATATTTATGAGGATGTTTCTTTAGAGTGGATTCCTTGTAGTAGGATTGTAAAAGGATAAATATATGTGTAATTTTTCTAGATTCCCAGATTCCCTTCAGTAGTGTGGTACCATTTTTACATTCATATCACAGTATATAAGAGTGCCTGTGTCCCACATCTTTGTAAATAGAATATCCTGTCAAACTTTTTGATTGTTGTCAATTTGTTTGGTAAGCATTATCTCATCTAGGGTTTTTTGTTTGTTTGTTTTTGAGGTACTGGTGCTGGGCATTGAACCTGGGACCTCATATGCTGGAAGCCGGTGCTCACCCACTGAGCCATATCAGCTCCCCTGAGTTGGTTTTTTTCGTTTGTTTGCTTGTTTTTTGTTTTGTTTTGTTTTTGTTTTTGTTTTGTTTTGTCTTTGGGAGATACTGGGGATAGAACCCAGGACCTACCATGTGGGAAGCAGGCGCTCAACTGCCATATCCTTTCCCCTCTCATGTAGTTTTTAAAAAATTTGTTGAAGTTTATCACTCGTACATAAACACACATAAACAATAAGTGTATAGTAATAGTTATGAACTTAAAAAACAAACATACATAACATCATACAAGGCTCTCATACCTTACCCTACCACCAATACCTTGCATTGTTGTGAAACATTTTTAATGATTTAAGTGCATCCTCAAAATATCACTAACCAAAGTAGCTTACACTTGGTGTATTTTTTCCCCAGCCCACCCTATTATTATTTTTATATCATTTATACATGAAAATACATAAACAATGAGTATATAGTAAAAGCTGTGAACTTACAAAGCAAACATGCATAACGTCATACATGGGTCCCATACATCAGCCCACCGCCAATACCTTGCTTGTTGTGAGACATTTGTTACAAATTATAAAAGAATATCATAAAAATCTTACTATTAACTGTAGTCCATATCTTATATTTGGTGTATTTTTCCCCCAACCCACCCTATTTTTTTAAAAAATATATTTTTATTACAGAAGTTGTAAACTTACAAAACAATCATGTACATGTGCAGAATTTCCATACAACAGCTTTCTATCAACACACCACACCATGGTGGAACATTTGTTACAGATTATTAGATAATATCATCAGACTATTACCACTAATCATCGTCCATAGTGAACATTTAGCATGCTTTTTCCATACTCCCCCATTAGCAACACAATACATCTTTGGCATAGATGCATGAATATTACAGTATTGCTCTTAACCACAGTCCATAGGTCACTCCATTTGTGTTTTCCCCATGCTTCTCCACATTTCCACCACCCTGCACTAGTGAGGTCCATCTGCTCTAGCTCACAAAGGACACTCTTGCATCTGTACCATCAACCACAATTCTCATCCACCTTTGGGTTTACTATGTTATTCAGTTTCTAGATCATTCTCTTGCTGTCTTTCAGTTGACATTTATATCCTTAGACTATCCTTTCCAGCCACATTCCCATTTATAATCAGCTGTTACTATGTTACCATCAACTCTATACATTTCCACATACTTAATTAAAATTAAAATTAATTAAAATTTCTACGTACTGTAAACATCAGTAGTCCATCTCAGTTCTCCTCTTATCTCCTTTAAGAATCCATACCTACCTCCAGGTCTTGAAGAGGTTTTCCTACATTTTCTTCTAGGAGCTTTATGGTTCTTTTATATTTAAGTTTTTGATTCATTTTGAGTTAATTTTTGTATAAGGTGTGAGATACAGGGGTCCTCTTTCTTTTGGCTATGGTCATGTAGTTTTAATGTGTATTTCTTTTATTGTGAATGATACTAAGCATTTTTATGTATTTGAGTCATTTTCATTTCTTTTCTGAGCTTTTCTATTGATATCTTTTTGCCTTTTTAAAAATTGAATATTGATCTTCTTACCCTCTATTTTTAGGGATTCATTTATTATAGAGATATTAGCCCTTTATCTGTGATATAAGTTGCAGTTATCTTTCCTACATTATTTTCTTTTGACTTATGGTTTTTGCCACATAAACTTAAAAGAAAAATTTTGTATGGTCTAAATTTATTATTCTTTTATTGTTTCTAGATTGGGAGTGATAGTTGGGAAGTTTTTCCTATTCAAATTATAAAGGTTTTCACCCATATTTTCAACTAGTACGTATATTGCTTCACTTTACATTTCAATCTGATTGATTTGGAATTAATTTTGATATCTAATATGAGGTATGATTTAATTGTTTTTCTAAATGGCTAGCCAGGTTTTAAAATAAAATTGATTAAAATATACATCTCTCCATCTTATTCACATTGATTTGAGATGACATCTTTATCATATACTAGGTTTCAAAATGTTTTTGGGTCTGTTTGGGACTTTATTTGGTTTGTCTATGCATGTGTCAGTATCACATTATTTCAGTTCTAGAGCAGGAGTTCTTAACAAAGGGTCAATGAGCTTGAATTTAAATAAAAAAAAATTCTTTTGGGGACGTGTTGGTGTGGGTGTGATATATTTATTAAATAATACACAGTATAGTGTGGACCCTTAGGGGTCTGTGATTTTCACCTGACTGGCAAAGGGATCTGTGGAACAAAAAAGGTTAAGAACCCCTGTTCCAGAGGCTCTTTAATCTATCTTAATATCTAGTAGGATAGATTCCTTCTCATTCTTCTCCCTCTCCCCTTCATATTCTGTTCATCTCTCGTTCCCTCACAGCTTTTCCTGGCTATTTTTATTTTATTTTCCATTTTTTTTCTTTATTAGAGCAATTGTAGGAATACAGGTTTCCCATATATCACCCCATTATTAACACCTTGCATTGGGTACGCAACATTTGTTACAATTGATGATAGCACATTTTTGTAATTGTACTATTAACTGTAGTCCGTGGTTTAATTTAGGGTTCACTGTATAGTGTACTTCCATGTATTAAAAAAAAAATTATTGTAGGGGAACCGGCTATAGCTCAATTGGTAGGGCTCCAGTTTACCACATGGGAGGCCCTAGGTTTGGTTCCCAGGGCCTCCTCGAGCAGGCAGACCGCCTCGAGCAGGCAAGCCACCATGGGCAGGGCAAGCTGCCGCGAGCAGGCAGGCTGCCGCGCGGTGAGCTGACTCGGTGGGTCGCCGCAGCAGGGGGGAGACGAGCAGACACAGAAGAACGCAAAAATGAACACAGCAAGAACAAGCAGAAAGGGAGGTATATATAATAAATAAATGAATAAATCTTTTTTTAAAAAATTATTTTAAATTGTTACCATATTTATAGTCTAACATTTCCTCTTTTAACCACTTTCAAATATATATTTCAGTGCTGTTAATTATGTTCACAATGTTGTGTCATACCGTCATCACCATCCATTATTTTTGTTTATTTTTTGTCAACAACTTTATTATTCATGGCTCCAGAAAAAAAATCTGCTTTTTACTGGCTCAGGCAATTGGGCACCTTCCTCCCACATGGGAGGTCCCAGGATCGGTTCCCAATGCCTTCTAAAGAGAAGACAAGCAGACAATAAAGAACGGGTAGCAAATGGACACAGAGAGCAGGACAGCGAGCCCAGGCTGGGGGTGGGGGGGAGGGTTTTTTTAAAAAAAAACTTGTTTTTTTTTAAAGATTTATTTTATTTACTTATTCTCCTCCCACTTCCCCCTATCGTTTGCACCCACTGTGTGTATTCGTCTTCCTTTTAGGAGGCACCGGAATCGAATTTGGGACCTCCCATGTGGTAGGCAGGAGCTCAATCACTTAAGCCACATCCGCTTCCCTATAAGTGTTTTTAATGTGTATCTTAATTTGTGTGTTTTCTCTCTTTGTAAGATTGGGGAGTGTCTGGATTTCATTTACTTCCAGTTAGATGAGACTAATCAGAATGTGCTACTTAAATTTAAAGCAGTGTTTGATTAAGACAGGTCCTAATTTGCTCTTAGACAAGTGGATTGAATGGGTTTATTGGACTGCTATTGGTTCCTGGTAAGCAGCTGCCTGTATTGTCATAATCACACTTAGTAATTTTCTGATACCGACTAAAGGTTAATTAAGAGCATGCAAATTTGAATTTCTTAGCCATGCAGTATATTTCTTGGCCTATGATGAGTCTATTAATTATATTTTCTATACTTGAACTAAAGAGAAGGACTTTTGCTAGATACTACTGATTTAATATTTAAAAATCTAACATTTAATTAAATTCCTTTTGGTTTTACCTTCTTGGAGGTTTTTTGTTTGAAGAATAGAAATCCCCTCAAACTACTTGTAGCAGTTTGATATTGTTTATGAATTCCAAAAATAGATATTGGATTGTGCTTGTAAACTGGTCTGTTCCTCTGGGCTTATTAGATTGAATTAGATTCAGAGGTTTCACTTTTACTTTATTAAAATCAAGATTAGGGCTTTTATTTGACTATGTCATTAGGTCATGCAGGGTTGAGCCTCCACCCCCTTGGCGAGGATAAAACAGATTCTCACGTGGAAGTAAACACAGAGAGGAAGAACACAGAGGAAGAGAGAGAGCTCATTAGACTGCAGAGGCCCTGGGAAGAGAGATGAGCTTGATAGCCTACAGCAGCAGCTGAGCCCAGGAAGACACGAGTTCCTGAGAGAGACTAGCCCTCCAGCCTACAGTCGAGAATGGATGAAAGTGGGACCACTGAGCCTTAGGGAGAGGAAGGCTGAACACTCACAGAGACCTGGCAGCCATCTTGCTCTAACACGTGGCAACAGATTTTGGTGAGGGAAGTAGCTTGCTTTTTTATGGCCTTGTAACTTTAAGCTTCTACCCGAAATAAAAATACCCTTTATAAAAGCCTACAGAATTCTGGTACTTTGCACCAACACCCCTTTGGCTGACTAATACACTACTCAAAGTGAAAAGAGATACAGGTGAATCTTAAGGATGCTCTGGAGGGCCACCCACCTCATGAAGACACTACTGTTATGAAGCTGTTCTCTGTGTGTGTCTGTCTAGGTGTACCTTGCTCTGCTGCATATCACAATGCACATTTCTTTCATTTCTACTTCTCTGCCACTCTTCCATTTTCTTTCTTTTTTTTTTTTTTTTAAACCATTCTCTGCTTGCATTTACAAAATGGCCAGTGACTTCTGAATCAACAATAACTAGTTACAGCACCAATGCTCCTACCCATATAAGTGACCCAGTCGCTCTGTGCCACGTTCAGATTCCCAGGAGGGAGACTTTGATTTGCTCATCTTGTGTCAGATATCCACCCTGATCCAGTGAGTTGTGACAGGGTGCAGTCATCTGTTCTTTAAGATCTGTGCATGGGACAAGTTCTTTAAAAAGGGGAGTGTGAGTCAAGAGTGGCATCACTCGTACAGCTTTTAGGTTGTGTTTGGTAGTAAACTCCAGATGTTTTGGTAACCAGGTAATTTTGCTAAGGAAAGGCAATTTAGGAAGCCATTTTCAAAACATTGGTTGCACCAGAGTTCGCTATTATATAGAAGATGCTGTGTTAGGTTTTAATGATTTCATTTTGAAATATTTTGTACATTACAACAAATATGGCTGGTAAAACATAAACTGTTCTGTGTACCTTGTACATATGTTGACTACTAGTAATTGAAAATTCATTTGATGTAGTTTGTTTTGTAAAAGATTTTAGTTCACAGGTTGCAAACTAGTTTGCAGTTATGTTTTGTTTAGCCTCTGTGGTGTCAAAATTTGTTGTAACCATTTAAAAAGTAAAAAATTTAATATAAAAATGGACATTTTTAGCTTCTTTTGAGAAATCAGGTGTGTCCACACTAAGCTACAGTTGATTACTTTACACATGGCTACAGTTGATTAAAGCCAGGTTGCCTTCTCCCATTAGATCAGAGTTATAGTCTCTAATTTGCTACAGTCCATACTTGCCTCCCTTTACTTAGTCATGTTCTCTGCTTGTACATTCTAAATATTTGCTTTTGTACCCTGTATTAGTCAGGGTTCTCTCAGGAAACAGAATCAACAGGAGATATCTGTCAATAATATGAGATTTTATAAGAGTCTTTCACGTAACCGTGGGGATGCACAAGTCCAGGTTCCGCAGGCAGGCCACAAGCCAGGAGCTCTGATATAAGTCCAATGAAAGGTCCTTGATGAGTTTCTGGGAGAAGTTGGCTGTCCAATGATTAGCTGGGAAATTCTTTCTGAATGTTGAAATCACTTCCCCTTTTAAGGCATTCAACTGATTAGATAAAAGTGTCATCTATTGCTGATGCAATCTCCCTGATTGATGCCGATGTAATCAGCCATCCACGCAGTAAACTTACTTGTGATCGAAGTCCATAAATGCTCTTGTATTACAATTAGCCCAGTGCTTGCTGGACCAAACACCTAGACACAAATACCTGGCTGAGTTGACACATTAGCCTAACCATCACACACCCGCTACCCCATTCTTATTGTACACATTTGCCGTTGTTGAGCAATTACTGTTTGTCCAACAGTTGTTTAATCTTCACAACAGTAGGAGATATATGTCATTACCATTTTACTTGAAGAAACTGACACAAAATTAATACATAGTAAATGGCAGAGCTACTGTTGATTTGAATTGCCAGGTGTTTGTGGTTTCAAAGTCTGGGCTCTTGATGGCTGTTCTGTACTACCTCTGAATTTTGGTTCACTTTGTGGTCCTTAGCTATTTTTCATTGAAGATTTTTAGTGCTTCAGGTAATTTTGCCTTTTTTTAAAAAAATTGTATTGTTGCCACTATCTTATTACCTTATAAGTCTGAACAACTTAGTCTTCTCCCAACTGATCTCTTTGTCTCCAGTTTTCTCTCCCTAATGCCTGTATGACTAAAGAAAATAAGTCACCATAATTGCTAAACATTATTTCTGCTAATACTTACCTTCTAATTTCCTTTTTAAAAAAATGGTGCTATAGTGTGTGTGTGTGTGTGTGTATGTGTATGTATTACACCCAAAAGATGGTAATATATTTCTCATCTTTTGAAATAATCTTCTGCACCATGTTTTTGAAAACCAATTTCCATAGAATTGTAATATTCTGTAGATTATTAAAGGTATTCTGTAAATAAAAGCATTCCAAGATCGAGTAAGTTTGGGAAATGCTGAATTTGACTGTTCCTGTTTTGTTTCTTTTACTTTTTGATTGTTTCCCTTATTTCACTATGATAAATAATCTGATGATCAATATATTTGTACATAAATCTTTGTGCACTGTACATATATCTCCCTAACTAAAGGTCCATAAGATAGATTTTTAGAAGTATGTCAGAGGATATGAACATTTTTAAAAGTTCTTGATACATACAAACTTTCTATATGCATATATATTTATATAATTTCAACTTAAGATACTTTTTATGTACTATTTTGTACCTGTTTTTAATGTAAAATATATATCACATGCATTTTCTCATGTTTGTATAAAAGAAAACTGTTATAATGCTTGTTGTATCTCTTATGATATTTATATATTTTTTTTACTGTGTTTTATTGTGGATGAACAGCCTTTGAATTTCTTCTTAAACAATAAAAAACTTCTGGTTAATCATACTTGAAGATGATCAGTAGCTCTTAACCCTGACAAGAACTCTTCTCAATGTTTGCCATTTTAGGGGATCCAATAAACAGCAGCCTTTTCCCATCCAAGTTGAACCACTTTAGAGAGAAAAGGGAATCAGGAATATGGAAATTGAGATATCAGTCTTGTCACTGAGAAAAGGATAGATTGAGGATTTGTGACTTAGGTGTGCCACAGATGACATTGGCTTTCTTGAAGTCCCTCTCCCCAAAATGTAGATCTTAGAACTGCCTGGTAACAGAAAGATTGTGTCTCCAGAGGATATTTTCTCCATCATTGCCTCATTTGTTACTGTACCATTCATTCTCTGTGTTTGGCTCCTTGCTCAGTAAAAGTATGGCATATATATGAAAAAGGTAGTTTATCCCAGTTCAGGTTACACTGCCTCCTCCTGAGGTCTGCCCTAAAGGTTGTCCCATTGTCTGAGTCTTTGACCTTGGAGACTCCCCAACAACCAAAGATTAATTGGAGCAGGACTCTGGTCAACCTAGATGGTACTCCATTGGGAAAGTCTGCCTGTCTAGTAACTATTAATAACAATTATTATTAAAATTGATAGTTGGCAAAAGAAAGTCTAATTGTTTTGAATTCATTTCCATGGCCCTCTGATTTTCTGTCTCTTGTGTTCTGTTTCCCAGTTTTGTTGATGTTCTGTGAGCTACACATGATAGAACTTTTGAATGTGCCTTTTTTAGATTTTCTAGCATCAGCTTACCAGTACAACCATTTTAGGTCTCAATAGTATTTTCTGTTTTTGCACATGGTGTCCTTTTTTTGGACCCTCTGTTTTGAACCTAATGAAGTAATGTTTCTCAGGATTCTCTGGGCTACTGTTTGGCTCAGCTCTCCTTGGGATGTCTCTGCCCTCTCCCGTTATTGTCTTTTAGAACATAGGAACTGATTTTTGTTCACAATCTTTATCTTGTAGGGCCCCCAAAATGCCCTCTTGTGGACTCTTAACTTCATGAAGATTTAGTTTTTTCTACAATGAGTAGGGGACATCCTTGAGGTCCTGGTATTCCCTAATTTAGCTGCTGCTGCCTTATTAGCAAGTTGACTGTCTGGCCTGTGGCCCTCTCTTAGTATGACCCAAAACTTTAAACATTAGTACCCTATCCTAAGACTTAGAGCAAGATGAAATTCTTCTATTGCTGGTGGTAGGATCTCAAACTGATTTGAGGATCTGAAATGATTATTGGGTTCCAAGTGCAAGAGCTATATAGTGTCCCTGAATCATGATTGGTTATAATGACCATCACTATTCTTTACTCTCTCACAATACAGTTGCAGTATACAGGTCATGCCTTTTGAACTAAATCTTACAAACCACTTGGTATTGCCAGCTACTTACTAAACTTCCCCATGTATTTTAACTACCTTTTATTAATGTGGCTAGCTTGCTCTGCTTCATAAATAGGGCATGTAAGATTTTTGCTGGGGCACAAACACATTCATGCCCTGAATATATAATCTTCCATCCTAGACTACAGGTTCTTATAATTGTTTCATAGAGTCGGTGGTTTGTCTAAGGACAAAGTCCTCCTAGGAGTGTGGTTGTTATTGATCTGCCCTTGGGAAATCTTACCACCTGAGAAGTCTTATGGATTGGTGGCTTGACTGGATCAGGATATCCAGTACTAAGTTATAAGTCCTCTCCAGTAACTGACAAGTAGAACTCTACTTCAATTTTTTACTGTATGGTACCTGTGAGGCCTGTGCCACAGGACTCTTCTCTCTTCTATGTATTTAGGTGGGCTTGATAGCTAAAATATATTTTCTTTAAGATACCATCTATTTTTAAATGTACCCCAATTTCAGAGATATTAAACTTGGAAAGTGTATGTTTTGGAATTGGTAAAATACAATATCAAGGTTAATATCTGATAGAGAGTAAACGATTAAAGGGCTCCTCAACACTTGGCAAAGCCAGAGCTGGTGCGCCGGCTTCCATCTCTCAGTAGTTCCCCTGCTAGCTGGTGGCTTGTCTCCCTGTATTGTGGCATGAATTTACTGCACAAACTTGTTGGCCTAGGTCATGACTAAATTCACTTGGCTCTCTTCTGATTTGCTTTTCTTCAAAGAAATTTAATTCTCATATGTGGCATCGCTGCCTGGCCCACTTATATCCGTTTTCATTTTTATTCAGCCCTGCCCTTTTTAATGCCTCCTCTCACTTCTCCACATGTCTGGTGAATTCCTGATCATGTTATTATGACAAGGATTTTAACAGGAGGTCGTCGACATACCGGACTGTTTTGTTGTTTGGTATTTCTTTGATGACTTCCTTCACTTATCTTTGGAAAAGTCCTGGTGAGTCCTAGAAGCTTTGGGCTTTGGTATGGAGTTATCCATGCCATATATCTATTTTCCCATATTAATTCAGTTCTATACAAGTGTATGCCTTTTCGTGGTAATGACTAAAAGCCATTCACTAAATCTAGGTGTTTAAAGTCCACTATTAAAGACCCCGGCATCTTTAGGGGTTTGATTGCTTTAGGGGTTGAAGATTGCTAACATCTCTGGGTATACTGGGAGCAGTTAAGGTAGGGACATATTTAGTCCTCTGCTATCAAAATATAAGCTTCCAAGTACTGTTCAGCTTGAAATTCCAGGCTTCAGATGGGGCATAGTCCTGTCCACATCTGTTATCCCTTCATGAGGTATACTATGTCATTGACAGTTGCCAGAAATTTGCCTATGATCTATGTGTCCAGACTAGTTGAGGTCAGACATCTGTAGCTTTTATTTCATGTGGAATCCATTTCCAGGCATCCTGGGGGCTTCAGTTGTCATGGATACACAAGCCATGGATTTTACTTAACTTCTATAAATTGGTCTTTTATAACCATTTTGCTAAATCTCTGGTAATCTTAATTTTTTCAGATCCCTAACTCTTACTTAGCTTAAAAGGATTCCCTTAAATTCAGTCAATGTCTGCTTCCCCTACGTCACATTTAAATCAGCTTCTTTAAACGGATATTTTTGTTTTTTCTCTTGTGGCTCCTGAACCCTGAATTCTCATTTTCCCAAAGCTTTCATTGGAGTTGACCACTATGACCTGGCAAAGTACCAGGGTTGACCCTGGAAAATTGCTAGAACCAAGGTTCAGCCCTTCCTAACCCTGGGCCCTCCATTCAAATAATTGATTGGCCTGCTCATCCATCTATGAAGATCATCCATCTATGAAAATTGTTACCGTATTCTGAGTCTTAAACAGCCCTATAACTTCTGCTTTCTCATGAAAGCTGGATACCTTAAATTGATAGCTGGCAACTCTGGTATGTTCATGGCTTTATAATTTGGATAACTAGTTATTTGCTTTCTGCAGAGTGCCATGACTCCATCTAGTGATACCTGGCTGACTTCAGGATCCCCAGGTCCCTAAATGTGTATCAGTCTAGTTCTTTCTGCTTTTCCACCTTACACTCTTTTCTTTTGGGGCTCATCTTATAGTTTTACTGTTTGTTATTCAGAACTTTAACTGTCCTTACTTTCTTTTATGGGCCATACATCTGCTTTTCTAATACATTCTTCCAAAATTAACCTTGTTTTTGTATCCTAAACACTGATGAATTAATTATGAACTAATTCTCCTTGAGGCCAATTTGGGCTAGATTATTTTTCCTGAGCTTCTTAACTTTCCCAGGTATACTAATAATTAACCCCTGCAACCTGAGGTTAACTGAGTGTTCCCTGGTCTTTGCAACCTGAAGAGCCTAATAAACATATAGTCTTAAAGAATGAGTAACGGTATATTTTTAAATCTCTGACCTCTATAAAGTTATTGGTTGTCTTTCTGCATGTAAGGATAAGTGATGAAAATTCTAGCCAGTAAAAATTCTAGATTAGTAATATATACTAATTGCACTTTTTCTGTATTTTATTTAATATTATAACCGTAGAAAAGATGAGATACAAGGGACCAAAATAACTTTGCTAAAAATATTTGTTTTTGACTCTGAATTCAAAGTAAGTTAGCTATTTTGTTTTCTTTTTTCTTTCTTTCTTTTTTTTTTTTAAATAGGGTTACACATCATTTTGGAATGACTGTATATCATCTGGATTACGTGGCTGTATGTTAATTGAATTAGCGTTGAGAGGAAGGTTACAACTAGAGGCTTGTGGAATGAGACGTAAAAGTCTATTAACAAGAAAGGTAAGAGGAGTGCTATATAAAATCTTTTTTAAAAGAGTTCGTGCTGCTAAAAATGAAGGCTTTTTCTCCTAATAGATTTAAAAAATGAAAGAGGGATTTTAAAGTTCAGTCTTTACTGAATTGTGTTTGCATATCATTTTTGCATTCTTGATTTCCTGGTTCTTTGTACAATATAATGAATAATTAATTCATTGTTAGGATCATTGGTCCTTGCATATTCAAACAGATTCCAGACTTCATTTGCTGCTTCTGAAAGCCATTATTTTGAAAGAATTGTCATAACATTTTTTAAACTCGAAGATGTGTTTGTGCAAATTAACTACCCATAGGCTATTCTTAGCAGAAAATTAATACTTTTCAGATCTCTCCCTTCTCTACTGTAAAAGTGCACAGGTATTTCTACTGAGATAAAATAGACTTTAACTGGCTAGTTTTAGACTTTTTCTTTTTAAATTTACTTTACTTAATTATCCAACCACCTCCCCTCCCTTCCCCCCCCTGCTTGCTGTCTGTGTCCATTCGCTGGGTGATCCTCTGTGTCTGTTTCCTGCCTTCTCTTCTCATCCTTCTCCTCCAGTCTTTACCAGGATTCAATCCTAGGGACCTCCGATGTGGGAGAGAGGCACTCTGCCACCTGCGCCACCTCAGTTCCTAGTTTCTGGCGCGCCTTGTCTTGGCTCTCTCCTGTGTCTCTCCCTTGCTGTGTCATCATCTTGCTGTGTGGCTCGGTGGAGCCTGGCTCGCCACGCATGAGCACGTGGGCCGGTGACTTGCCTGCACACCTGTTTTTGTTTTACCAGGAGGTCCCAGGGAGCAAACCCGGGTCCCCTCACATGGCAGACGGGACGCCCAACCACTTGAGCCACATCTGCCCCCTAGAATTTTTAACTTCGGCCTCAATCTCATATTCAAGACTCATTCTCTTCTAGTCATCATTTTGTTTCTTGGGGGCATGGTGTTTCAAAATGGTTTTTTCCTTAATACATCCCTAATGAAATGCAAAAAATTTTAGGTCAGAACTGAACATTTTTTGAAGTATGCTATAGAGATCAATAATTCTGTAGGAAAGAAAGCCATTAATGTATTCTTGAAAGTTATATGCAAAGTAAACACGGCAAAATAGAAAATACTGTGTGGCATTTTAAAATTGTTTAGTCTTGTTATTTAAAGTCAAATGAGCTTGGCATGAGATTAGTTAAAAAAGTTAGTTTTAGGTAACTATATCAGAAAGCAAAGTATAATTTTTATTTCATTTCAGTTATACATAATTTATGGAGGGAAAAAACCTTAGAAGTTGCCATTGTAATTATTAATGAAATATATAATAATTAATATATGTTTCCTACTCATTGTAGGAAATAATTTTGCATTAATGTTATGGAGTCCTGACCTAAAGTAAAAATATTTTGATACTAGTTCTGTTTGTGGGAACTTATAAATTATAACCAGTTTTGTGTTGGTTAGCAACAATTTTAGTCAATCGATTGTTCTTTTGTTCATTTATTCATTCATCATAAATTGATTGAGTGCTTACATATACCATGCCTTGTGCTAGGTAGACCCTGGGAATACAGTGGTGACCAAAAGAGACATTCCATGCCTGCATGGGCTTATTATTTCAGTCTACTAGTTTGTGTGATCTTAAATAGGTATTTGAGATGCCTTCTGGAAAAATACTCCAGTATCATTTAACTTAGTATTTTTAAAAAATAATTATTCATTTTATTAAAGTAATATGTACATAATAGTTATAAAATTTAAAAAAGACTTTTAATAAAAAATAAATCTCTTGCTTATCCTTCCTCACTCCTTGTCCTACTCTTGGGAGGCAATCATTTTCACTTCTTGTATTAATTTCTTCGGGCTGGCATACAAATTAATACCAATTCAATGGCTTTAAACAGCAGAAATTTATTCTCCCAAAGTTCTGGAGGCCTGAA
>PVKH010021832.1:0-14237 GCA_004027955.1 Chaetophractus vellerosus
TCTTAGGCATGATGACTGCACTGAAACCCACTTCCACCACAGATAAGTTCTGGAGGAACAGGTACATGGGGATGTGAAGGCTCTGGTCCACGGAGATGATGACTATAATGATGGCATTTCCCACCAGGGTCACCAGATAAATAATCAAGAAGACCCCAAAGAGCTGCTCTTGGAGTTCAGGGAAATTAGAAAAGCCCAATAGAATGAATTCCACAACAGAGCTTTGATTTTGCCTTTTCATTTCAGTAGTGGAGAATATATTGTTTTTATGGACATGGTGTATAAATTATGAGATCACAATCCAATAGCTGAGAGTCCAAGTCAGAATTCACAGCAGGAGTTGTTGGCAGAAGATGTGATGATGAGTCCAACCTGACAGAACTCAAGTTGGCAATTTTGAGAATGGCCAATACCTCGGAATAATGAATCTTTCAAATATAAAGAGAAAAGTGAAGAATTCTGGCTCAGAAATCGTATCTGAAAAGTACAAAATATAGCAGAGTTCTACTGCAAATTTCACACTTTCTAGTTTAAAAGTTAAACATATTCTTAAAGCAAATATAAATATTTTATAACTTATGATAGTCACATATCATTGCTGTAGTACTCGTTCAATTTTATATAAATATGGAATTTAAATGCCAAAAAATAGTGTTAAAGTAGATAAATGGAATAAGACATTATTGTAAAAACCTAATGATTTAAAATTATAGCAAGTTGATATATACATATTTCTTATAAACATTCAATTAAGTTCAAAATGCCTGTATGTTGGTTGGTTAAATGTGACAAAACTATACAGAAACACACAAATGTGAAATTTTAGATATATCTATCTTAGGTGATCTCACGATTTTGTGAATGATCTCCATCCAGTTTATTGATTTCTTCCTGGGGTAAACCTTGCCAGTTATAATCAAATTTGCCTCAATGGGAAATTTCTAGGGCCAATTCTCCAACACTTATCCTTATGATCATGATGGCATAAAAGCAGCTTTTAGAACTTAAGAAAATGCCCATTTTTGGTATTGTGGACATGTGACATGTGGCTTAAATCTCTCCCTCTCTGATTCTCTGTCTCTGCCTCTCCTTTCCTCTCTCTCTCCCCCATACACAAACACTTTCTGTTTCATCAATAAGTTTACGTAATTATTAATTTTTTCACAAATACTGACTGATTACCTACCATTTCAAGGTTCTACACACTCAAATATACATTTGAGCCCTGAACTCAACAGAGAGGTCTTCTCAGACCACACTACATAAAATAGCTTACCACACTCCCTAACCTAGCACCCTCTATGTCCTACCTCTTATACCTTGCTTTATTTTTTCCAAAGTGACACTATATTTAGATAAATAAAGAAGAAAGATAAGATATAGGTATAGATATGGATATACAGATACATAATCTAACTGTCCTATGAAAATATAAGCTCCAGGGGACTAGGGTTTTCTTTTGTTCTTTGCCATATACACAATATCTGTAACAGTCTCTGACCATAATAGAGGTAAACCTATTGGTTGTATATTGGTTGTATAAATGAATATAAAAATTAGGCAAATCCAGACTCTACTTTTAAAGAATACAGTATCTGAAAGAATAAAAACCACACAAAACACCATTGGGAAGCAGGAGTAATAACAAGTGCTTTAGAAATTTAAATGATGGAAAGGTTGCTTCTGAATGGGGAGAGAAGGTAAAGAACCATAATCACAGAAGGTCATAGGTGCAAGGGTCATCATCAAGAGTGGAAGACATAAGGAGGAAGGCTGACTTGCTCAATCAATAATGAGTGGATGACACCTAACACTAGAATGGACGCCTCTTAGCCCTTGTGTGATACCTTGAAAGCAAGCAGAACTTTACTGTGTGACTTGTGGAAGTTAGGAGGCCAAAAGGACACATCTAGCTGAGGACATAGAATGTTGTCTTGAGTTCAAATCATTAGAATATTAGCAAAGAGAAGAAACAAGTTGATTTACTCCTAAGATTCATCTAGTCATATATTGAGATCAAATGCTTTTAGTTATAGTCATTATATTTGGGATGTCAGAAACAATCTCCTAAAATCTGTAAAATGAACTCTTCAGGATCAAACTGTGTAACCCATTTCTAATGGAAAGGAAAAGAAGAATATGTATTCAGTTCCAAAAATTTTTAAATAGACCAGTTCTTGAAATTTAGAAAATTTAGAGTGTCATACAAAAAAAACAGAAAACCTTCATAGGACTGACTAAAAACACTTATGAAACAAAGCCAAATTATGCTTTCATGAGTGGGTAAAGAGCAACTGACCATAAATGCTGCATCTTTCCCCTGCACCTAGGAAGACACTAACACTGTCTCAATAACCTAATGGAATGTAATGCTTTGGAAGACAACTCCCTTCCTTAAGTTTCACACTTTTAATTGAAAGAGGTAGGGGTGGACTTATTTACCAAGCTATCTTCCAGTTACAAACTAAGATCTGATGATTAATGCATACATGGTACTTATACCACTAATTATTGCCCAAACTACTCTCTGAAAACAAAAGAAAGAAAAATTTAATAGCATCAAAATCTAAGAATCTAATGATTTAAATGTTTCATCTGTGCCTAGATTTCTGAGCACTGAGGCATCACTTCAAGAGCCTTTCTAATGATCAATGAGAAGAACTGTAAATGGAAAATCCACTAACACAGAAAACCCTCTTACCTATTGACTGTATCTCTTGATTTTCATGCTTTTTTGCCAGACATTTTACCTCTTGTAAAAAGCCACGGTCTTATAAATACAGCTCAGTACATGATTTGATAGCGTTATTTGGCATCAAATTATATTCTCTGGAGAAGCCCTCCCCAGGGAACTTGCAATCATTTTGTACAAACTTTATATATATTTTTAATGATAAACAAAGAAGCTTGAACTTGGCCCTTCAGGTGTAAAAGCTCAATAACACCAACTTAGGGCATGACTCCATATTTCTACAGGGAATAGACACCTCTTCACACAAAAGACTCGATTCCACCATGACCAGGGAAAGAGAAAAGGGGAGGGAGAGATAAAGGAGTGAGCAAAAGCAGGGTGCCAAGAGTTCAGAGCATCTGGCTGGGCAGAATGGACAGTTACTGCAATGGTAGGAAACAAGTTAAAGCAAATAGATGGAAGCCTATTTGTAGAAAGCCTAGATGCAGCCTCACCAAAGAATTTAACTTTTCTAGTAGAAATATAGAGTTACTGGAATTTTTTTAGAAAAAAGTCATTACAGTTAACTTCATCAATAGAAGTTTTTACATTTGAGTCAAAAAGATCTGGACTGAATATATAACTTTGAGCAAATTATTTAACATATTTGGGTCTATTACTTTCTCTGTAAAGAATGTTATCAAGCTCTCGGTATAGATATTAAACCAAGGAACTTGGGGCTCGGTCTAAACTGGCCTAAGCAATTAATAAGATTTATTGGCTCAGTCTCATCAGAGTGTAGGGATGGGTGAATCTGCAGACCAGGCTTTATCCAGAATTCAGATAATGTGGACAGAACGTCAATTCCCTTTCTTCCATTTCTCTCCTCTGCTTTCCTAGAGTTGGTTCCATTCTCAAGAAAGTGCTTCCCTCCTGGCAGCAATAAGACTGCCAGCAAGACTTAGGGATACATCTTCTCTAATTTGTGTTCTGTGGGAAATACACCAATTATCCTGGGGGGGGGGGGAGGCTGTTTTATCACAGAATCCAATCCAAGGATGCCTCCCATATCATTTTCCTTGATAGGATTACATGCCCATCCATGAACCAGTCATATAACCTATGGATGAGAAATTCTGCATAACATATACTATGCATATTCTTACTTGTTAAGAGGGAACAGCATCAATCCCATGGGGGATTCTGTCATACCACTATGTTCTATTTCTTGATGTCCATGTACTTTATGAGAAGTCATCAAGCTGTGTAGTATACAGACTTCAATTGAAAGTCTATAAAAATATTTCAGACACATGCTAAAGAGATTTAAAAGAGAAGTAATTTTAATGTCAAAATATAATTGAAAGCCAAAAGTATTAATTCAGGAAAGAGATATTTTATGAATGCACAATCTATGCAAGAGATTCAAAGTATATTATGCAGCAAAAAAGTTAAATATATAAAGCCAACACTAATGAAACAATTGCCAAAATGTGGAGATTTAACACTACATTTGTAAGGTATGACGACAAATAGACAACAAAGAAATACAAATGGGAAGATTTGAATAATAAAATTTTTATTTATAACTGGTAATGAAAGAGGAAATATGAGACAGAAAGCACACTTTTACTCTGATAACTATATATTTTCTTCCCAAAATATCCATGGAATATTTATAAAAATTGGTTACATACTTTGTCTAAAGAAAATCTCAGTAAATTTCAAATACTTGGCAATCATGCAGACAACATTTTTTGCAATAAAATTGCAAAAGAGCAACCAAAAAGAAAAAAGAAAACTAAAGTCTTGGGCATTTTAAAATTTTCTAAAATATCTCTTCATTAAGAAGGAAGGAAAAAAGAAGATACAGACTACTAAGATATATTTTTTTAAATAAGCAAAGTCATTAATTAATATGTCCAAAATGGAACTCCTGGTTACCTCCTAAAGCCTGCTCCATGCTCTGCATTCCCATCTCAGGCAATAGAAACATCAATCTTCTAGTCTCATGGGCTTAAAACTTTGCAGTTATTCTTTATATTTTTTTATTTTTTAAAGATACTTAGATACATAAATGTTACACAAAAAATATAGGGATTCCCATATGCCCCCACACATACCTGCCCCACCCTCCCACATAAACAACATCCTTCATTAGTGTGGCACATTCATTGCAACTGATAAACGCATCCTGGGGCATTACCACTGAGCAGGGACCATAATTCACATTGTGATCTACACTCTTTCCCACACAGTTGTGCATGTTATGGGATGATATAAAATGGCCTATTTCTGTCATTGCAATGTCATTAAGGACGATTCCCAAGTCCTGAAAAAGACCCCGTATTACATTTTTCCCTCTCCCTGCCCCCAGAGCCTCCAGTGGCCACTGCCTCCACATCAATGTTGTAATTTCTTCCAATGCTAGAATCACAATATGTCTATAGTAGAATTCCAATAAATCCACTCCAGTCCATAGTTCACTCTCCAATCCTGAGGACCCTGGGATGGCAATGCCCACTCCACCCCCAATTGAGAGGGGGCCTCGATCCCACACAGCATGGATGGGACCCTCCTGCCTGCAGTTGTAGGCTCTTTCATCTCCCCAGCATGGTGATTGTCTATCCTCACCTCCCTGTTAGCCATTCTGGGTGAGTCCATGCAGTTTATTCTTGAATCTACCCTTTCTCCTAGATCCATATCAAATTCATTAGCATGTCTTGTGGGTCTATCATCAAAATACAGTATATCATGAATGTGAACATTCTCAGTTTTTCTAGAACTGCCATTGTCTCTCAATTGCATAAATGCAGTGGCCTCCAAATTTCTCACTTCTTCCTCTCTGCTCATATTCCTGCAATGGCTCCCTATCCCATTAAGTGTAAAAACTCATAAAGTAGACTAAAATATCTGTTCCCTTTTACTCTCTGACCTCTTCACCTATTACATACCTTGTCCACTCCTATGCAGCCATGCTTGAAAATCCACGAAGAATGTTCCCACCTCACAGCCATTCCATTTGCTTTTCCCTCAATCTGGAATATTCCCACCAAAGTCTCTAAATCCTCTAAATTCTCTTAGGTCTTTGCCCAAATTACATCTTCTCAGTGAGGTCTTCTTTGATATACCTATTTAAAATTGAGCCATACACCCATTACTACCCCCACAGAACTCTATCCTGCTATATTTTTTTCCACAGCATTTCTCACCAGAGACACATTTAAAATATAAAGAAATGGAAAGTTTGAAAATAACAGAGTGGAAAAAGATATCCCAGTCAGATGCTAATCAGTGAAAATTTATGTAACTATATAATGATCAGAAAAATTAGACTTCAGGGCAAGAAGCATCACTAGAGATAAGCATGGTCATTTCATAATGAGAAAAGGCTTAATTCTCAAAGAAGATATTTCAGTTCTAAATATGTATGTATCAATAACATGGTCACAAATATATTAAGTAAAAATTGACAGAATCACAAAGACACTAAAAATTTCAGTCATGGTGTGAGACTTTAACATACCTCTTTAAGTAATTGGTAAAAGAAGGAGTTAAAAATGAGTAAGGAAAATACAAATATGAATAACACTATTAATTCACTTTGTCTAATATACATCCAGAGAAGACCGTATCAATAACTGTGGGGAAAAAAATCACATCCCTTTCAATCACATACAGAACATTTTCACAAATTGACAATATACTGGGCCATAAAAATTTTTTTAAAGGTTTAAACAATGGAGTATGTTATCTGAGCACAATGCAATTATGTAAGAATCTATAAGAAAATATAAATGGGAAATACCCATGTGTTTAGAAATTAATACCCATGTGTTTAAAATATAGGAAAATTATTTCTAAATATCCTGTGTGTTGTGAGGAAATAAAAAAGAAAATTAGAGAGTATTTTGCATTAAACAAAGGACTAAATAAGCATGACCAAGGATTTTTTTAAAGGGCATCACTACAGATCCTACAAAAATGAGAAACATTATGCCATCAATTTGAAAATTTAGAATATATGGATGAATTCTTAGAGAAATATAACTACCAAAGCTGAAACAAGAATAGAAAGCCTAAATAGCTCAACAGCTATTCAAGATATCAAGTTGGTTAATTGACACCTTTCCAGAAAAGGAAAATCCCTTACTTAAAGGACTCATTAGTAAGTGCTCCCAATGCTTTAAAGAAGAAATAAGTTCAGTCATATACCACATTTTTCATAACATTAAATAAAGGTTAAAGTCCCCAAATATTTTATGAGGCCAACATAACCTTACTACCAATACTTAATAAGGACATTACAAGAAAGGAAAATTGCAGGCTAATCTTCTTCATGAACATGGATACAAAAATCCTAAATAAAATATATGAAAACTGAGTCCAGAAAATATATAAAAAAGATAATACAACATGACCAAGATGAGTTTATCCCAGGAATACAACACTGATTAAACGTAAGAATGCAAATCAGTGAAATACACATTAATGGACTAAGGGAGAAAAAACTTATAATTGTCACAATTGATACAGAAAAGAATTTGACAAAACAGTACATCCATTCATGATGATAACTCTTAGTAAACTGAAGAGAGAAAAGTTTCTCAATCTGATAATAGATATACACAAAAAAATCTACTCCCAAAATCATATTTAATGGGGAAATATTGAAAGTTTTTATCCCTTTGAAATAGTGAACAAGAGAAAGATGCCCTCTAACATCATTTCTATTCACCATCATAGTGATGATCTTAGCTTATAAGACAAAAAAAGTAAATTAAAAGTATAATGACATGGAATAAACATATAAAACTGCTAATTTTCACATATGATAAGATTGTGTGCAAAGAAAACATAAAAGAATCTACAGGTAACTTATTAGCAAGTTTCTGAATAAGGAATTGACAACAAAAGTCAATTTCATGTCTGATACTACAGCAAGCATTAGAAAATTAAATATAAAAATTACTTAAGTATAAAGTACATAAGAATAAATCTAACAAAATATGTACAAAATCACTACTGCAGAAAAAAGTTTTTCTATATACTCACAAAAACTATTGGAACATGAAATTTTAAAAATATACATAGGAAGCAAGTACTTAGGAATACATCTAACACAAGATGTGTAAGACCTCTACTGAGCAAACATCTCTATAACAGAATATCTGAATTATAGAGTTCAACGTTGGAATAGCTCTGAATGATGGTAAGTTCTGAGTGTGACTGTGGAAGTGGGTGGCTGAAGGACAAGGAGCTGAGAGTTCATGGATTGGATGAGTCATCCACATGAACACTGAAGCCCCTACTCCTAGGATAATAGCAGGCTTGTAGTGAGGAGGAAAATGGTGAAACTAAATACAAACTGAGAACAAGTTTGCAATATATATAATAGAAAAGGGATTCATCAATGTTCATAAAATATAAAATTTCCCACAAATCAATAATTAAAAGATAGTATGACAAAAAAGGGCAAAGAATACAGATGAAAAATTCCCAGAAATAATAAGCATATGGATAGTGTTTGAATCTTACTCATTAATAATTTAAAATACACATGAGATGGGCAAAAAATAAAGGGACATAATATCTAGAATCAGCAACAACTTGGGAAAGGGGTAATCTCATACTCTGGTAGAAGGTATATAATTGGTATAACCTTACTAAAAGGAAATCTAACATGATACCCTTTGACCTAACAAACTTATTTTCTGAAACTTAATCTATAGAAAATAGACAAGATGTATAGAAAGAGGTTCATTTTAATAATTTTATGATATTGAATAGTTGGAACAAAATTATTCACTTCTGGGAAATTGGTCACATTGATTATATTTACCCATTTAGAATATGATGCAGTTATTAAAAAGAATGAAGCAAAATACATACTAATATCCTTGAAATAGTAAATGAAACAAACAAGTTGAAGAACATGGTTTAAGAACTCATCCTATTTTTATAAAAAGAATATGTACACACACCAGTGTTTTTACATACATAGGAAAAAATCAGGCAGGAAGAATGGACACCAAACAATTTAAAGTGGGGTTGGGGACAAGAGTGGAGGTATTCATGAGAGAGACTTTTGCAGTTTTATTTTATAATCTATGTACTGTTTGAATTAAAAATAAAATAATTATTTTTGTAATAATAAAAGGAAAGTTTTTAAAGAGTAGAATAGGATATTTGGGCTTTTAAATAGCAAGGTAAAGATGGCACTGTCCTCCTAGAAATTACCCCCAAACAACAATATTAATGAGAAATATAAGCCTAAACTTCATATTTTAAAAAGCTAGGATTTATCTTAACCCAAATTACAATATATGAAAGTGGCTGCCAAATACAGTGAAGGTCAAAGTGTACCATATGAAGATTCTGAAGGGATGTCCGCAGGAGCGGTTCAGACTAAGCTAACAGTCAGGTTCTCTAGAGCTGTGGTTCTCAAAGTGTGGTCCTTGGATCAGCAGCATCAGAATCACCAGGGTACTTGTTAGAAATGTAAATTATCCAACTGCACCATGGATCTATTGAATCAGAAATTCTTTGTGTGAAGCCCAGCAATCTGTGTTTTAATATCAGTCCAGGTGATTCTGATGAAGTTTGAGGGTATCATTTGTTCAAACAGAACACCCTGGAGGACAAAACCAATAATTGTCATTTGCAATGATGAGAACTGGAAGGTCATAAAGACTTCCCTGGACCTGCTTTGACATAAAGGAGAAGAAGGCAGACAGGAATGAAGAAAGAATCACACAAGTATACACGAGTTTCAGGAAGTGATCTGTTAGTAAATAATATGAGGTAATATGAGCTGCATTTATCTGAAGGCAGAGGATCAGTTAAGAAAAAATTAACTCATCTTTATTATAAAGAATTATATTATGCAACAGAGCTTCTCAAACTTTAAAGTGTATATAAATCACCTGTGGATCTTATTAAAATGCAGATTGGAATTCAGGAAGTCCAAGGTGAGACCTAAGATTCTAAATTTTTTACTGTCCCAGATGAAACCTATATGTCTAGACCATAATCCAAAATTGAGTAGGAAGTTAGTAAAAAAAAAAAACTTACTGCTAACCTTGGGTAAATCCTGCTGACTTGCAACATGGCCTGACTCCATCTCCAAATAACCATTCATTAGATAGCTGGTCCAGAAAGAACTCACCTTGTTCAAATAAGAGTAACAGAAACTAAAGGGAAATAAGAACAGGAAAAGCAAATTATATATAAAGAACATACACTTCCCTGCACACGGCTCATCTGTCCCTTTTATTTAAACCTATACTTCGTGCTGGAGTTTGTAGGTGTACATCCAGAGGCTCAAGTCTTTGGGCTGTCCATGTGCCAGCGGGGCCCGGAACCTCAGTGGAGTTGTAACACCTACTCTACAGCTCATTGGACTCACCCAGGACACCTGGTAGGGAGATGATGATGGACAACAGCCATCCCAGCGAATGGAGAGGGTCTGCAGCTGCAGGCAGGATAGCTCTTCCCCATGGGATATAAGTCACCTCTCAATTGGAGGTGGAGTGGGCATCAGCATCCCAGAATCCTCGGGATTGGAGGAAGAGCTATGGACTAGAGTGGATTTACTGGTACTCTACTACAGACATATTGTGATTCTAGCAATGGAAGAAATTACAACATTGATGTGGAGCCAGTGGCCACTGGAGGCTCTGGGGGCAGGGAAAGGGAAAAACAGTTGTAATACAGAGGCTTTTTCAGGACTTGGGAATCGTCCTGGGTGACGTTGCAACAACAGATATAGGCCATTTTATATCATCACATAACATGCAGAACTGTGTGGGAGAGAGTGTAGATCACAATGTGAACTATGGTCCATGCTTAATGGCAAAGCCCCAGGATGCGTTTTTCAATTGCTATGAATGTGCCACACTGATGAAGGATGTTTATGTGGGAGGGTGTGGGAGGTGTGGGGAGTGGGACATATGGAAATCCCTATATCTTTTGTGTAACATTTATGTAATCTAAGTATCATTTTAAAAATAAAATAAAAATAAATCCTAAGGAAAAAAAAATTTTTTAAATAAAGAACATTCGCTAGAACAGTGATACCATGGAGCAGTAAAAATTGCTACCAAAAATATTACCTTGCATTTTTAAAACTTACGAAGTAACTGTCTCTATGAAAAACAAGAGCACAAAGCAAAAATATGCATGCCTCAGTTAGTGACTGAACAAGGCAGTGGTAGAGACATCATACTCCTCCATGGGTGACCCTCAGCCAGTGAATGAGCAAGGATTTAACCATTTATGACCACACAGCTTGCCTCTACTGGAAAATCCAGAGCTCCTTGTTGGTTCTGCCAAAGACGTTGTCAGGCCTGCTTTGCAGGTCAAAGTCTTCTGCCCAATCTTGCTTCTGCCCCATTTCTTTTATAGGTGTTTGAATTCCTGACTCCAAAAGCACAGCTGGTTCTAACAGTAGGCAGAGAAAGCAGGCAGAAAGATGTGGTTTGGAGACTAGATCATTTGCTACTTGGTTTGCAGTGAGGATCCCAACCCCATTCTGATTGGTATGCAGAGCACAGACATCTTCCGGAACAAAAAAAGAAGTTTTCACTAGTGGTGACTTGGAATGATGTGCCAGTGAAGGGAAATACACTGACAGTGCAATGATTCAGGCACTGAAATGTAAGGAGAGAGAATTGATAAACAGAGGGATAATGGAATTGCATGTTATTAAGTTGTATTTATTCCTTCCAGAAAGAAAACAAAAAGCTAAGCACAATTAACAAACTGTGAGAGCCAGAGCATCTTATTCCTTACAATGGGCAATCAAAAAAAGCTGAAGATCAAATACAGGATTCAATAGTCAGAGTAAACTGAACTTCCAAGATGGTTGAATGCTTATTAAAGGCAGGTCTGTCATGCCAAAGTTGGAGCCAGAGTTGGACACATGAAATGGGAAATCTGGGTATATTCCTCCAAAGACTTTTAATCCAAGATATCGCTGAACCTTCTAATACTTCATAAGCAGCCAACCCCTCATGATTAAGAGCAGGAAGACTGTATAATAGTTGCCTCCATCAGGAGCTACCTTTGCATCCACTCTCAGCCACCAGGTCTATAAATAGGATTATATCACAGCATAACTCAGCCAGGAGCACAATGGGCCTGATAAGGTAAGAAAAGAACAATACCACAAAGGAGCTGCAAGATCTAGTCACCCTGTACCAATAGGGGTTAAGGCAGTACCATGGTATCAATTTGGAGCTTGCTTGATCAAGGGGGCCAGAATCCAAGACTGAATAAGAGAGAGTTATTTCTGGCCTGGAAAGAATAGATAGAAAGATTGGCATTAAGGAAGGCTAGATAGAGGCATTTTGATGGACATATGAAGTGGGCACAAAGTGTGAAGATCTTTGTATCCCAAATTTAACACTCCATCAAGTAGATAAAGTAACTCATCCAGTTGATATTAGCCAGCCTCTGTCAGTGGCCATTTTATGACATAAAATCACAAATCATAAAGGAGAAGATAAATTGGAATGCACTAAATTAAGAATTGCTGTTCATTCGAAGACACCAGTAAAAGAGTGAAAAAGCAAGCCATACAGATTACAGCATAATTTTCCACATGAGTAAACCAAAGAAATGCAACAGGGGATTACATCAGCAATTCACTGGTTTTGAATATGTTGCTAGGTAATGGCTGAAGGATAATTATATCCCCAAACCTTTCCCTAGTTTAGTGTCTTTTTGTGTTCTTTACCATTAATTATCAATGCAAGGAACCTATTGAAGAAGCAGATGTTGAAGAAAAAGTTGTGGGGGAAGGGGGAGCAACAGACATAGATATGAGGGTGCCTGAGAACGTTCTGAAATGTCAGAATGTCATCATTTTCCCAGCATTCTTCAAGAAGGAGACAGTTTACTTAGGTGCATTTTCCAGATACCTGAAACCCTATACCTAAAATCCTATACCTACAATATCCAGACTTTCATTTGAACATTTTGGGTAGAGGGCTTTCTAAAATGTGTCACACCACCTCACCTCTTAAAATCAAAGTGTCAGCAGTTGTCATAATTTTGCTATTTCCTCACGATTTTATTAGTACATTAGTACACATTTGGCTTTGTACAAATGACCCTTCCTTTGTTACAAAGTGCCCATTCTCATCTCTTTGACATTGGGACACCTCTAAACATGTTCCTCTTGTGACATGTGTCTTTCAGATTTTCAGTGGAATGGGCAAGCAAGACATGGAAACTTGGAGTTTGAAAGAGCAAGATCCCAGGATAAGGTATCTGTAAGCTTTATATCAGGCTTTGAAGGCCTCTTCCACTTGACCCTGGAGATATTACAGGCTCAGTTCTAGACCATTGGAGGAAATCAAATGTCACAATAAAGCAAGTCACACAAAATTTTTGTTTTCCTAATGCATATGAAAGTTATGCTTACACTATACTATAGTTTATTAAGTGTGCAAAAGCACTATGTCTAAAAACCAATGTGCATACCTTAATTAAAAGGTAACACAGTACTTGCTTTGGCAGCACATATACTAAAATTGGAATGATACAGAGAAGATTATCATGGCCCCTGCGCAAGGATGACATGTAAATTCATAAAGTGTTCCATATTTTTTTTTTGGAAAACTAGCTGTATTGAAATTCTGTCCGTTCATGGTTCTTGGGAAACTGATGTTCTTTCCCAAACACTGGTTACTGCAGCAGCATTTTTAATGAAGGAAAAGGCCACTAAGACCAAAGAAACATTTTTTAAAAATAATTTTACAAATTCTTATGTTAAGCCCTATAAACTTTGCTGGAATACTGTTTTCTCTTCAATGTGTGATGGTACAGGAAAGCCGTTAAGTGACAGGGTAGTATTGCAGAGAGCATTTTAAATTGCAGAAGTAAAAAATTATAATATTTATAATTTTGATGAGTTTAATTTTATTTTTTATAGGGAAGATTTTTTCCCCAAAAATTGTTTCTGGAGTGGCAAATTGTTTCCATTATTAAAAATTGTAGTTGTTAAAAAATGTAACACAGAGACACAAAGTGAGCACATGCTGTTGGAAAAATGGTACCAAGAGACTTGCTCGACGCCAAGTTGCCACAGAACCTCCAATTTGTGAAAAACACAGTATCTGCAATAAAGCGAAGTGCAATAAAATGAGATATTCCTGTAGTCCATGGCTCTAAAGTTTTCAAAAGAAGGAAAAATGGAAAGAGGAAGGAAAAGAAGGAGGGAGGGGAGGGACTCAACAGGAAAGAGACCAAATCATAATCAGCCATTACCAAGTGCTCCCATTCCAAGAGCCAGGCCCTGGGTGAGAACATCTTTCACCCGCCTCGTGAAACATTCCATCCTGAATGAGAAGTGGAGTGTCAGTGTTCTAGTCAGGGTTCTCTCGGGAAACAGAATCAACACGAGATCTCTGTTAAAAATATAAGATTTTATAAGAGTCTCTCACGTGACCGTGGGGATACACAAGTCCAGGTTCTGCCGGCAGGCTGCAAGCCAGGGGCTCCGATGAAAGACTGATGAAGGGTCCTCGATGAGTTTGCTCCGATGAAAGACTGATGAAGG
>PVKH010021833.1:0-14238 GCA_004027955.1 Chaetophractus vellerosus
CTTCTAAGATAAAAGGTGGTAACAGAATGGGAAGTGGGGGGGGGGGAAGTATTTTTGAACCAAACTGCCAGTTTGGGTTGGGGGTTGTGGCAAAACAAAATTTTGTTCATGCTTTAATGTGTTTCATTTATGTGATAAACTATAGTAAGGATTTTATGGCAGGCATTAAAATTTATTGACAAAATAAAAATTTCCTCCTAGTGGACTCTAGGTAGTTCACTGATGGGTGGCAGAGGTCTATGAATCTCCCTAACTTGTGTGCAAAGCATTTGTATGAATGTACACATATGCTCTCTTTTTTTTTTTTTTCAGAGAGAATATCCATCTCTCATCAGATTCTCAAAAAGGTCTATCAGGCAAAAACTTTACTTTTGATAGTTGTAGGGAAAGTCTGTCATTATAAGTCAGTGCCTTGGGAAAAGGAATATTAGGCAAAAAACACCATATGGACTTTGGAGGGCAGGGAATAAGTAGGCACATTTATGTCAGATGGTCAGGCAGAAAGTAAACTACCCACACTAATTAGACTAAAGGTGTTTCAGCAAGGACTAATATTGTATAGATTGCCTGATAAAGTATAGACTGTTCTGTCTGGAGAATGATGAATGATGAGGAGCAACTTCAAGCTACAAGAAAAAATTAACCAGAGAAATGATATATTTCTGAGTTAGTTCAAAAGAAGGAAAGCTTAGAGTAAGGCATCATATTTCTTCACACAGAAAACACATAAGAGTATTGGCTATTGAACTAGAACCATGGTAACAGGACTTTGGATAATTTGCAGTATCCTATCTGGGAATGGCATTTATATAATAGTTGAATCGAACATAGCATGTTTGCTTTTGAGATTTTGTTTGTTTTGCTCCATGTGGAAATTTCTCATTGACCTAAAAGTATATGGTAAAATAAAGTCTGTTATTTATTTAACAACAATATTTTGTAGATGCCAGAAGCTTGACTGGGAAATTTTTGTATGTGGTTTCATCAACAGCATCATTATTATTAGAGCTAACATTTGCTCTGTGTTTCTTAATGTGCTAGGAAGCTTACATTCATTACCAGATTTAATCTATTAAAAAATCCTTATGTAATATGTGCTATTGTTATACTAGTCTTAGAGAAAAGGAAACTGAGACTGAGAACAGCTTATTCACTTGCCTCAGGTGGCACACACCTAGTTCTGTGGGACACTGAAACCCAGTCTCCTCACCGCCACACCGTGTTTCCACCAGTGTACTTCCATCTTGGTTCTGAGGCAACCAAGTTAGCATCAAGACAGCATGGCACCATCTCTTGCCTGGAAGCGTGACTCGGGATGATGTGCTTTCTGAAACAGAATTAAAAACATTGATTATGATTTGCATAAAACCTCAAAAACATAGTAAATTCACATGGTTGAACAGGATAAGAGAAAATGCAAAGGGAAAGAGAAAGGGAATAAAGAGGTAGAGATTTAGAGGAAAAGAGAACAAAAATAAGGTTGGCAGAAATAGAAAAAAGAAAGAGAGCAAAGCCTAAAGACATCTAGGGAAGAACAGGAACTCTGCTTCCCCGCCACGCTCCGCTCCATTCTCCACCCACGTATGCACATGTGCTGAACTATGTGAAAATCTGTGAAGTATTGAGGAAGTGCTCACATTCTATTATCATCTCTTCTAAGTAACTTATTGACAATTATTCTAGAATTAAAGGAAACCATTTTCCTCCCCCTATATAAATGTAGTTTTCTGCCGCTTCCTAGCTTTGGAGCTTTAGGATAATAATTTTTAAAATTTATAAACTCTCCAAACTTTATATGTTTACCTACTGGCTTGAACTGTTTTTCGTTTGTATTTTGTCCTTGAGGTTTTTGGATTCATTTCCTTTAAAATTTGATCAGTTCCAAATAGAATTTCCTTTTTAATCTGATTGCATATTTCTAATGAGCTTTAAATAATAGGAACATATGTTTCTGGCAAGTGGCTAACATTAATAATGATAGCTTCTGAGTGTTGACAATGGATCAGGCGCTATGCTAAAAATTTAACACGCATTTACTCACTTAATCCTCACATTAATTCTGTAAGGAACATTATGGCAAAGACTACTGGTTGCCTACCAATCTATTTTTCCCCTCCTCCTTAGTACCCAAAATTCAGCTATAGCAACAAAATGCTAGCTACAAGACTCCATTTCCAAGCCTTCCTTGTAGTATCACGCAGCCGTGTGACTAGCACTGGTCAATGAGATGTATACAGAATAGTATATTCCAAGGTACTTCCTTTTGAACATCCCTCCTTTTCCATTTTCTCCTTTACATGGTCTGAAATGCATGTATAATACCTAATGATTTGACAGCCAGTTTGAACCATGGTGGCTTAAGGATGGAATCCAGTGATGAGCATGGTGGAGTGGGAAGAGAAGAAACCTGGGTCCTGGATGATTTCCTATGGCCATAATTCGCTGGTGCCTCTGGTCATTCCTCAGCTCCAGCCATATGCTATCCAGTAATCAGACAGGGATAGGTTGAGAGTGTGCACAACTCCTTACCATCAGTTAGAAACAACTTAGAACACTACCCATAAAGCACTACGAATATTTGTGAGTACACAAACACTTGTATCCTAGATTTACCAGTCAGTTTGCCAGATGACAATCCATGTTTCCTTCTTACTTACCTTCCTGATCACAACCACGGCTGTTTACTTTGAGAGTCCCCCTGTTGCTCTCTTCCTCTGACATGATTAGTCCATCGGCTGTGCCTAATATAAGCCAAACCCTTCTGTCGGCCAGGCTAAGTCAATCAGATCCCCCAATTTAACAACAGTGCCCATAGTTAGTCTATAGCGGCCCAATGGTTGTGTAATCTCCAGGACTAAAGTTATCAATATTTAGAGTAGGTAGGAAAACTTACAAGTAGGCAAATGAAGTTGCATTGGTAGAAGAATGAAGCAGATAAATGAAAAGAAGGGATTTAGACAACACAGGTTGTACTAATTGAAGGTTCATTGTGCCACTTGCCTTGTTACCTTTTGTTTCTCCCTAAAGTTTCAACCTAAACCCTTTCCTAGTCTCTCAAACTTAGGTAAGCTCTATATCTGGGATTTCTATTTTGTACAGTTTTACTATCTTTAAAATTTTTTCAAACTTGGTTTAATGTCTCCATTCCCTACTAAACTATAAGTGCCAAGAGAACAGAAAAAAATTCTCATTTACTTTCTGCTGCTTAGACAGTGCTGGCACAGAGAGGTTACTCAGTACATATGTATCGTAGACTCTAGGACCTGAGAGGAAGAGATACTAGTCTTCATACTTGACGTTCCTGCCATGGTCCCAGTTAGAGTCAGTTGTACTTTGGTTTCTATTTCTATGTCCAATAAATTGGACAGGTTTAAAATTATAATAATAACACTACTTTTTATTCTTGATATTAACTTTTATGTGTTTCTTATTCTTGAAGTCAAAGGATACTTAATCAGAAGAGAATGTATATAAAATAGATGGGGGAACCAGCTGTGGCTCAATTGGTTGGGCTCTGGTTTAACACATGGGAGGCCCTGGGTTTGGTTCCTGGGGCCTCCTGGAGAAGGCAAGCCACTGTGAGGTGAGCTGACTCAGTGGGATGACGCAACAGGGGGAGACAAGCAGACACAGAAAAACGCAAGGCAAATGAACACAGCAAGCACAAGCAGCAAGGGGGGGATATATAAATAAATAAAAATAAATCTTTAAAAAAAAATAGATGGTTAGCTGAACAGCATAGGCAAAGGCCAAAGATTTAGGGAAGTAGAAACTGTATACGTGAAATGTAGCAAATGTTCCATTCATTCATTGCTAATGTTCTTAAAATGAATGTAATTATAATTCAATGATAATTTTATATCAACTTTCTATTTTGGCCACGAGTTATTAGAATATCCTTTAACACTGCACTACTTTTTTAAAAAAAAATAATTTTTAATTTTTAAAGAAGCTTTAGATTACATAAATGTTAACATAGGGGATTACCATATACCCCACCAACACCCTCTCCCACACTTTTCCCCATTAACAACATCTTTCATTAGTGTGGTACATTTGTTGCAATTGATGACACATATTGAAGCATTGCCACTAACCATGTAAACTATAGTTTACATTATGGTTTACAATCTGCACTGCAAAATTTTATAGATTTTGGCAAAATGTATAATGGCTTTTTTCCATCATTGCAATGACGTGCAGAACAATTCCAATGTCCCAAAAATGTCATATAATTATAACTATTCTTCTCTCTCCCTCCCCTCAGAAGCTCTGGTGACCACTGCCTTTATATTAGTGTTACACGTTCTTCCATTACTAGAATAATAAGTCAAATTTAGTCCATAGTTGCATTCCCCTCTTATGTTTGTTCATTCCTCAATCTTGAGGATTTGGGGATGGTGATGCCCACTCTATTTCTGATTCAGAGGGGGCTTGGTTCCCATGGGGCAGATGGGTGGAACTGTCTTTCTTGCAGTTATAGATACTCTCTGTATTTTTGGATGGGTGTTGTCCATCATCTTTTTGTTAGTTGACCTGGGTGAGTCTGATGAACTGGAGAGTAGGTGTTGGTTGCAACTCTGAGATTCAGGGCTTTCCTGGCGTATGAAGAGAAAGATTTAAGTCTCTAGGGCATATATTTAAAAGGTATAATGCTAATTACAGGATCAAATAAAATAGGAATAAGATCCATGTGTAGGAAAATTATAAATGAGTCTAACTCTAATACATTGGGGGGATAGGTTAACATATATTCCAAGGTAAGGCTCACTGACGGTGCCAAATTCCTGGGATTGTCTCCCCTGCCTATAGTGTCTAGATGTCTCTAGGGCTCTCAGGTGACCCCTGCTTGAGGAACTTTTTACTGTGGCAGGCAGTGAGATCCTCCTGAGACATGCATAAGCATAACCTCTGGAATAACCTTTCAATTCACTTTGAAATCTTTTAGCCAGAAAAACTCATTTGTATTTAATATTTGCCCCTTTTGGTCAAAGTCTTTTTTTTCCAAATTCATCACTAGTTGGCACTTGGTAATAATCCCTCAGTGCCAGGGTGGCTCATCCCCAAGAGTCATGTCCCATGCTGGGGTAAGGTAGTGAGTTTATATGTTGAGTTTGGCTTAGAGAGAGCCCAAATTTGAATGACAAGGAGGCTTTTAGGAGGTAACTTTTAGGCAATATATAATACTAGGCTAAGATTCAATTTCACAAGAACAATGTTCACAAGGACAAGCATCAATATCAAGGGCCTAGTGTATTGGTCTGTCCTCCTTCACTAGGCACTGCCCATGTACTCTAGGGATTCTTGCCACTCTATTCGAGAATGTAGCAGGGCTCCACAGGATGGGAATTCAAAATTCTTTGAGTTATTGTGTGTGTCTCCACACATCAAGACAACATCCCATGACCACTTGAACACATTCATATTCCTTAGAGGCATGCCCCAGGTGCACTACTCCCCACACATCCCCCATCACTGAAACCCCACACCAATGATCCTCTCCTGCCACAATTGTAACCCTTCTGCAAACCAAAATCTCCCTAAAAACAAATAAAGAAAAATAATAAAATATAAAGAATAAGTTAAAAAACCAAAGTAAGGTTTTGCATTTGTGTCTTTCATTACCTTAAAATCTGTTATCTTTTATGTTCAGTGACAATTTCTTCTGTATATTCCCCCAGTGTCTTTTTTTTTCACTTTATTTTCAAAGAAGCTTTAGGTTACAGAAAAGTCACATAGAAAACATAGAGATTCCCCACATACCCTTCCCTCTCCACCCTCACATTTTCCTTTATTAACAACATCTCACATGAGTATGGTATATTTGTTATATGGTATATTGAAGCATTGCTACTAATTATGGTCAATGGTATACATTATGGTTTACATTTTGCATTGTAAACTTTTATAGGTTTTGACAAAATGTATGATGGCCTGTATCCATCATTGCAAGATCAGGTAGATCAATTCCAATGCCCTACATATGCCCCACATTCCATCTGTTCTTCCCTTCCCCTCCCCTCTGAACCCATGGTAACCACTAAGCTTCAATTTTTGAAGAATAAGGTTCATAGTTATATGCATTATTACAGAGGGCTTGACATATTGGTCTATTTTCTTTTATTTGACATGGCCTATGTTCTCAAGAGATTCTTGCCTCTCTAATTGAACACATAGCAGGACTCCCCAGGATGGGAGTTTAATATTTTCATGTTTATTGTGTGGGTCTCCACCCACTGAGATAACACACTATGACAAGATGAACCCTTGTATAGTGCATAAAATCATGTCCAGGTATGACCTATCCCACATATTCCCCCACTCCTGACACCCTGCTTCAGTAACCCTCCCCTACCATATTTGCCAAAAGAACATTCCCACCATTGTAGTTTTAACCACAGACCTATAAATCCCCGGAATTCACATATTCCTTCCTCCAGCCCTCCCTCTAGTTTCATGGATAGTACAGCCAAATCTCCACTACCCTACTTCCCTCACATTCCAGCACTGTCAACCCCAAACATATCACTGCACCACTATCTTTCCTATCCAATGCCAAACCACCCCCTTCCTCCTTATCATAAGTTTTGCCCATATTGAGCATCAGCTCACCACACTCTACTCCCTTTCTGTCTCCTGATAAACTATCTTCCAGACTCCAGCTCTGTGAGTCTGCTCAATTACTGCACTACTTTTAATAACTGGCAAAGTTCAAATTGAGGAATGCTGTAGATTTTCTTCATTGATATTTTTTCCCTTAAGAAGGAAAAGTGTAAACGTTAGATTTTGCCAGAAGTAAGTAGAGAAAACTTGTGGTAAATGATGTTTTATTGGAAAGCTACTTGGGTGACTGGCATGTCCATTAAAACTTCCCAATCGAGGAAAATAATGGATTAAAAACCTTCTTTTCAACCTATCAACTCAAATGCAAATTTCCATTATATTTTATGAATCCATTTAGATGCAAATTATAAATAATGAAAAATTACAAACAAATCATGAAACAGACAGGGAATAAACAGGCTGGTGTCTAGCACTTTGGAAATGGTGGCTGCCTAGAACAATTTAAGCTGAGAGATGCCACGCTTTCCTTGAAATCATGCTTCATGGGTGACAGATGGCACAAAATCAATAGCTGATCAAAGAATAGAATTTGGCATTCTATCTTATGGGTGGGAGGAAAAGTGTATTTAAATTTTAAGAGGAAAGCATAGCTCATGAGCAAGATTGGTATACAAAGCCTGGGAAGAATGCGAAGGGAAAGAGGAATTTTGATTCCATTCAATGACCAGATACTGGTAAACAGAAATCTGGCTTGGTGTCTTTCAGATCTTATGTGGAAATAATCATTGCATTTGGGTTTATTCCCCTCCTTCTTGCTGTTTATTTTCAAAGTACTTGTTTATTCCCCTAGTTCTTGCTGTTTATTTCAAAGTGCTTGTACGTCTACCCACACATTCACCTCCTTCCATGTAGGTGAACCTACTTGACTGTTTCTTTTTGTGACTTTATGTGAGGTCAAAAAAATGGAGGACTGAGGAGACATTGATGCTCAAGCTACATCAAGGTAGCAGGTTTTGTTTTACTCTCCTCATTATACTAAATTAAATGTCATCAGGTCTCTTCCCTTGGTCCTATTCTTCTCATATCTCAGCTACTCATGCCCAGTTGACATGGACCAGGGTCCTTAGGTCAGAAAATGCTTTTGCCACCAGTGCCACTTCTATGCTTTACCCCATACCAAAGAATGCATTGTTCTACCTGTGCCAGATCCACTGTGATAATGCTTCATCACTCTCTACTGTGTAGGCCATTGAGTTTGGTTTCCAGGCATAAAATAGGGAAGAAAGTATTTAGAAATACCAAGACATGGCCTGTGGGCTTGCTCATATGCCTCTCTCTCTCTCTTTCTCTCTCTCTCTCTCTCTCTCTGTGTGTGTGTGGGGGGGGGGATTTGAGTTACTGGCAAAAGCTGAAGTTAGTTATTGTTAAAGCTAAAAATCAGCAAAATCCAAGCAGTTCTTATGTAAACAGGGAGCAGTTATTTGAGTTCACGAAGCTGTATTGGTGGATTAGCATTGACTCCAAGAAGAAAGCATTCATTACACCTGGAAAAATCCAAGATATAAATCAGATTTCCAGTCTGGTGAAATGTGGCAAACCAGCATTTTGTCTGTGAAAGTAGACATAGGATGTTCATCAGGAGACCAAGACCATGGAAAACAAAAGAAAGTGTGTATGTGTCTAAGTGTTTGTTGTCATTGTTGTTCCCTTTCCTTCAGAACAAGTACACTATAAAACTTTTAAAGCTGTTAACCCTACAGGCAGAGATGAAGAGAGGAGTGGGGGAAGGTAGCACATATTACTGGAGCTTAGAGTCAGAAGAGGTCTAGGGTGAGCCATGTCAGTTGTTCAGCCTGTCTGCTTTTGTTGTAGGAAATGTTTTTCTTTGGAGCTGAATCCACTCTTCCTTGCCACTTTTATAAGATTTGACCACATCTCTAAGAGCAGCAGCAGAAGCTACATAAATGTACATGGAGTTGCATCTTATATAGAATTAGGTTCTAAAGGCAGAATTCAAATTGAAATTGTCATGTCAAATTTACCCGAAAGTATTCTTGAATTTTCATTATTAGCCATCTTAGACTATGTTATTCTGCAGTAATAAACAGATCCTGCATTTCAGCAGCCTAAGATGGAAAGGTTTGGTTTTTTTCATGTCACATGTTGGCTGGATTCACCTGACTCTGCACGTCTTCTTTATTCTGGGATCCAGAATGAAGGGTGGTCAATAGGGGAACTTTTGATGGTTCTTGAAGCTTCTGCTCAGTTGTGGCATATTTCACACCTGCTCAAATTTCATTTGCCAGAGCAAGTCAGATGGCCAAGGCTGAAGACTATGAGAGTGGAAAATATACTTCTTCCACTGGGAAAGGCATTGCAAGTCACATGCAATGGATGGGGATGTATGATCTTACTATAGGGGGTACAGACAACAATAGGGAAAAAAAATTAAATCTACCACACAAATAAGTAAACCAACACAATCTAGCACAATAACTTTTTAAGAAGATGCTATGTGGCAATATTGTTATTATTTCTTAGTTTTAGAGGTGATGAGGCAATTTTTCTTTCTCTGAATGGGTACCCGATGAGGTAGTTATCTTACTGGGGGTGGGGTGGTTATGGGCCTTCAGTACAAGATCACACTCACCTCTGGGAGAGGTGAACGATTTTAGTGGGCAAGTGGGAACTGAGACTGGGCTTACAGCAGATGTACCTTCTCTACTTTACTGACTCCAGGCATAAACTCCATTGATTGAAACAGCAGTCAAAATGTACTCTATTGAGCTTATTCATTTTTCTGTCTCTTTAAGTGCCAACCATTTACTTTTGAATTTTAAAAAGTTAAATATGGGTATGATGAAACTCTATTTCAATTAGATAGAGCCTATGCAAGTGTGTTTTCATCTGTTTTGTCAACTATAACATTTATTAACCCTTCCTACTTGATCTAGCCCTCTAGAGCACCGATTGGTTTTTGCCACATCTAGTAGCTCAAAACAAATCTGTGAAATGGTACATTATTTTCTGTAGCATAGTGTAGTGTTTAAAAGCATGAACTCTGGGGCCAGACTGCATAGGTTCCAGTTCTGAATTATTTACCATTTACTAACTGTGTGGATGTGGGTATGTTTCTTAAACATTTGGGCCCTCATTTTTCCTCTCATCTGCTAAAAGGAGATAATAACAGTACCTACCGCGTAACACTTAATTAGAGTTAAATGATTTAATACTTACAACAGTGCCTAGGACATAGTGCAGGCTCACCAAATATCAGACATTTTTGCCAATCTAGAAAAAGTTGCTCTCTTTCTGGTCCAATTCTGCCTCTACCTCCAGTGTCACCATAACCAACAGTGGCCCCGGCTATAAAGTAAAGTCTTTGATGACAAGGATCTTGTCCTTCTTACTATTATGGCTCCATATTCTGGAAAAGTGCTTGGCATGTAGCAAGTATTCAATAAATATTTGCTGAATAAACACATAAACCCATTTCTTTGCTACCTCACCAATTTCTTAAATGAGAAATCTGGAGCTCATTCTTAATATCTCCTTTCTTATCCCTCAAATCCACATATTCTTTCTCCTAATTATTTCTGTTCATCTATACCCCCATTACATTGGTGCATAGTGCCATCATCCTCCTGGGCCAAATAAAGAAAGCCTCCTGGGAGCGGATATGGCTCAAGCAGTTGAGCACCTGCATTCTACATGGCTACATGGGAGGTCCCAGGTTCTTCGGTTCCCAATGCCTCCTAAAAACAAACAACAAGCAACAAACAACAAATGAAAAAACCAACTCAGGGTAGCCGATGTGGCACAGTGGTTGAGTGCTGGCTTCCCACATACATGGTGGTCCTGGGTTCAATCCCAGGCCTATTTATTAAAAAAAAAAAAAAAAAAAAAAAAAAGCCTCCTTCCTGTCCTCTCTGCTTCCATTCTTACCCCTTCAATACTAGTATCTCCCAAAACCCCAATGATCCACTATCACTCTCTTAGGCTGCTCTCTGAGCTTCCTAGGGCTGCCATAACAAAGCACCACAAACTTGGTGACAAAACACAACAGACATTTATTGCCTCACAGTGCTGAAGGCTAGAAGTCTGAAACCAAGTTGTCAGAAGGGCCATGCTTCCTCTGAAGTCTCTAGAGAAGAATCTGTTCCATGCCTCTTTCTTGGCCTCTGGCAGAGATCAGCAATCCTTGCATTCCTTGACTTTTTGGCAACATAATTCCAATCTCAGCCTCTGAATAATGTTATTTTCAAATAAAATCATATTTTGAGTTACTGGGGATTAGGACTTCAACATATTTTTGGGTGGGTGGAAGAAGGAGACACAAATTAGCTCATAAAAAATAAAGTCTAAAATGTTTAATATGGCTGACAAATCTCTGTTTGATTTAGCCCCTACCTAACTCACCAGCCTCATTTCATCATTTTCTTTGCTTTCCTCTCCAGCTGGGTCTCGGTAACCTTCCTTCTGTTTTTCAAGCTCTTTCTGCTACTTTCCTTCCTCAGGGCCTTTTACACCCAATGTTCTGTATGGCTGGCTGGCTGTCTTCCCTCCCCTTTCTACCTCTCCCTCCCTTAGCTGACTCCTATTCATCTTGCAAGCCTCCGATTAAAAGTCAGTTCCTAAGAAAATCCCTCCATCCTGGCCAGATCAGGTCAGATTCCCTTGTTCAATCCCACTGGGAGCATTTTATGATTCTTTCTTAGCACTTACACAAGAAAATAAGCATTTAAGTATTTTTTGATACATTAGGTATAAATGTGGCCACTTTTGCCATGCTTAATAATAGCTGTAAAGGGGTAAGGAGGCCTTCAAAATCTTCCTTCAAAATTTTTCCACCTTGGGCAGAAAAGCTCTGCTATGGACTTCCCATAAGGGTTTGTCATGAATATCCCAGGTCTCCTCAAAATAAATATTTAATGGAGTCCCACATGTAAACCTGAATATTTACTTGAAAATGAACATTCCAGCATAGCAGTTTGAAGACAATTAAGACATGGTAGTAAGCACAAATAATTTCTAAATAGGCATTCCCTCCTCTCCTGATAGTGCTTACGAGCTCAGTAACGGGGGACAAATCCAAGCACATTTTCTGCAGTAGAATTGCAGCCTCTCCTGGGCTTGGCACTGGATTGTCAAAGGATGCGTCTGCATACATTCGGAATTAACTAAGGAGCTTAGTGGAAAAGGCTCCTGGCTGAGTCTCTAGGTACATAGCTGCATTAAGGTCCTTTGACCTATTAGCATTGATTTGTTGCATAGACTTCTGATAAGGCAGGTACCTATATTAATCAACATTAATTAATGTAATTTATGAGCATTTTTCTATACGCCTTCATTTTGGTTCCCAAAGTAATAGCCTATTCCTCAGTTTTAAGATCTAACAAAAACATAAATAGCACATACTGGAAATGTAGTGTGAACTGACATGGATAAAACTTGCACTCTTTTTCCCCCACACGCTTCTGCTTTTTTTGTTTTATTTTTAGCCAGCAGAGGCATCAAGAAATAGTTTTTCACTGTACCTGCAAATATGGACCTCAAATGCACTTCTTTCCCAATAAGAAGTAGAATTAAGAACAAATGTTTTACCTTCCAGCAGTATGTGCCAAGGTATGGCAGTAAAAAGACCAAGACCTGAAAATTGTCCTCAAGGCATAAACCTTCGGGTTCTCAAGTAAGGTTTATTGCAGGAAATCTGCAAGTTAGCCATTTTAAGACACATCTAGCTGAAACTTGGGAAAGAGGCTTCATAGCCAAACTATGTTCACATTTATTTAAAAACTGTTTTCCCCAATGTTTTTATCTTATGTTAAAAGACCCTCAGCATATGTTTTCTTTCTAAACAGAATATTCAGCTGATTAACTTCCTAAGTATACTAGTAGAATGTTCTTGTAAAAGAAAGTGAGTAAAGCCTGTGAAATCTTTAATTGGTGCTTAAATGCAAGCAGCTGTCTTTCTGCAGATAGCCCCCCTCCCACCCCCCAACTAATGTAGTGCTCCAGCTTGTTCAATGCAACCTTGCCCACTCTATCTCTGGAGCTAATATTTGCATGTTTCCCCAAATTAACTTCGCTGGTGATTTGACACTGTAGTACCCCAGAAAAACATGTTCTTAAATCTAATCCATTCCTGTCGTGGAAACCCATTTTAAATAGGACCTTTTGTTGAAGTTACTTCAGTTAAGGTGTGTCCTACCTCAATCAGGATGGGTCCTAATCCTATTACTGGAGTCCTTTATAAGTGCAGTGAAATTCAGACAGAGAGAAAAAGACACAGGGAATAAGAAGAAATCAAGGAAACCGGGAAGAGAATGGAAAGACCAGGAGAGGCCGCCACGTGCATTGTCATGTGACAAGCTAAGCACCAAGAATCGCCGGCAGCCAGCCCCAGAACGCCATAATCTTCCGGGAGAAAGCACTGCCTCGATGACACCTTGCTTTGGACTGTGTTTTAGCCTCAAAACCGTAAGCAAATAAATTCCCATTGTTTAACCTAACCCATTTTATGGCATTTGCTTAAGCCGCCTAGGAAACTAAAACACTTCCTCTTTAAGAAACAAATATGTGTGCGAAGGGCTTGTAATATAAAACGCCCATCTTATTGCTTAAGCCCAAGTCAATTTTGGCTGAAACGTTAGGTCTCGAGTTTCTTCCTGGAAGCTAATAGTGGACAGAGTTTTGTTCTAAGCCCAACAGGTTTTAGAAATTTAGATGTTTACTGTGTTACTACTACCCCCATTTTCACTGTAGAGTGGTCATAAGGAAATTCATCACAATATGCACTCTTTCACTTTGAGTTTGGATGGGCAAATATGCTTTTAAAAGTATCAAGGTCATCTGTAGGTGTTATAACATCTTGCTCTCCTGAATTGAGATCATAGCTAAATTTGCTGGACTAAAAAAATTTCTTTAGCAAGAAGAGTTAAGAAAAACTACCCCAAAAACATGGTCAATACCGATGCATGTTTTGAAAATCATCAGGATCAACATCACCTGAGAGCTTTTTAGAAATGTAGATTCTCTGACCCACCAAATAAGGATCTCTGGTGATGAGGCTGGAATTCATGTTTGGACAAGTTTTCCAGGTGATTCTTATGTCTGCTGAAGTTTGAAAAGCACTGAGATGTACTATAGAAACAGCTGTACATTATGAATGAAGGGTTTGGATTCTGGAGCCAGGAAGCTTGAGTTCCAGTCTTGTTTGGAAGTTGTAGCTAGTTGAGTGGTGGCCCCACAAAAGCTATTTCACCTGGAAACTTGGGGTCACTATCTAGGAGTAGGATTGCTAGATCATATGGTAAGTGATTTAACTTTGTAAGAAATTGGCAAACTGTTTTCCAAAGTGGTTGTACCGTTTCACACTCACCAGCTATGTATGGGTGTGCCAGTTACTCCACATCTATGCATTATGGGTTAACCCACTTATTCATGTACTGATGTGTGCTGAAATGTTATGGATTGCCAAAATGTTCTGCTCGGATGTATCTTTTTCTTCTGCTGAATTTTGGTAACTGGGAGGACAAATTCTCTTTTGCAAAAAACATTTTACAGAAGTAGCTACAACCAAAAGCCAAATGAAATGGAAGGCAGCAACAATGTATTGTATGTTGAAAGCAACAATTATTAAGGCTTTCTACACTGAGATTTGTGTTTTACCTA
>PVKH010021834.1:0-14234 GCA_004027955.1 Chaetophractus vellerosus
AGTAGATATATAAACTAAACACATTTGAGCATGAAGCTAGATTATGAGCCATTTTCATTTTCAGCAAATAAATGTGTTTTTAGGCATCTGTCAGGTAACTCAAATAGTTCAAAGCTTTTGATGCCTTCTGTCACTTGATTTGTTTGAATATCATCATTTGGAGGAAAAATAGAGACATAGTTACATGCATTTTAAACTTCATTTTATCAACTTGAAATATTATATTTCCAAAGGTATCAAATACTCTTTTCAGATCTATTCATGTTCAATTTATATTGTAAAAAAAAATTCATTCTGTAACATTCTGTTGGATAAGCTCAGCCTATCTGAATTTAAAGCAGCAGCCAACCAATTAGTGCCAATTTGGTATAGACGGTTTTTTATATAGATATCTGTCCTCTAGAATCATGAATGTATTTTAAAAGCAATATGATTAAGAGTGATAGTCACATGTAAGATCTTGCTATATGGGAAAGATAGGTTAAAGTGGGTTTATTCTGATGCAGTAATCTGGAATTACAATGAATTTTTCTGAAGTCATTTGACATACTGGCAAATTTAGCTAATCTGGTCTTTTTTATTAAAAGATAAAATTTATATGCGGTAATGCATTGTACTAGAAATTTCAGAATAACAATTCATGGTCCATGAGCTTTAGAATACCTTATAAATGACTCCCCACTGGAGTAATTCCCAGACAATTCCCATACGTCCATTTTAGTATGCCCAATAAAAGTGCTTTAAGAAAATGGTAAATACCAGAATTTAGAAGATTTATGAAATTATGTGAGATCTAAGTATCTAATAAATATACAATAACGGGAAATAGCATATCTCTTGGAGCCAGCATATCAAGTAAATGCAAACTTCTGAAGAGAGTTTTAAACAATTAGATTTTGTGAATATATACATATATATGTAATTTATTTTTACGTGTGTATGCATATATATGACGCATGTGTGCTATAGAGAGAGAGAGAGAGGGAAAGGGAGAGAGAAATGGACCCTGCGCCAAAGGACAATATTAACCTTTCCCTATTTGGTGCCCTAAATAAAATCCCCTACCCGCCCCATGGGCATTTAATTTATTCAATTCTCATTTTTATTTTAAGTTTCCTTTTCATATATTTTCAAACTTCAGGAAATGACTCAAGAAGAAATTTCCATTTATCCTGTTTCCAATATTCATTAATTGTTTACTTTGAGGACACATATATATTTATTTCCTCTTCCCCTCTCTATCCTCATATATTTTGCAGAACAATTTGACAGTTATATTAGAAATATAGTGACTCTTTACTTCTAAATGCAGTAGTAACTATTTTATAAGAAAAAAATCACTGTCTATATGAATACAATTCAATCATAACAATTAGGAAATTTATCATTCATAAAATATTATAATTAAGTCCATAGTCAACATTAGAGGTTTTGTTTGTTTGTTTGTTTGTATTTAGCTGTTTCACTAAGGTTGTTTACAGCTGTTTTCATATGGCTTAAATCTGTTCATATTCCCTACCTTTTCTTGTTCTTTCTTTTTTAAAATAACTTTATTTCAAATTCAAAAGATAAAATAACAGAAAAAAGCAGTTCAACCAGTTATGGAAGCTTTTTTCTTTCTTGACCTTGATAGTGCATATCCAGTTATTCGGCAAAATATTCCTCAATTTGCTTTTGCTTGTTGGCTCCTCGCAATTACATTCAGTTACTCATTTTCTGGCCCAAATGGAATAGGAGTCAAGCTGAGTCTTTCTTGCTGCATTAGATCAGGAGACAGACAATGCCCATTTTGATGCTGTGGCTGGCAGATTTCACCACTGTGAATGTATGGTTTTCCCTCGCCAGTTTTGAGAGGTCCTTCAAGACTATTCCTCACCAAACTTCCGCTTATATTTTTCACCCTCCATCAATGATTTTCTAACTCTGTCATTTGTTCTGTATTTATTAATTGGCTCTTTACTGTAAGGAAGATCTTTTATTTCTTTTACTGTGGATCTGTGGATTTTAATTTAATTCACTAGGTTATAATTCATTACTATCATTATTACTTTTGATGCTTAAGTTTTCCCAGTGGAAACTTCTTTAGACTCGCTCTTATATTTTATATCCATCATTCCTTGAGCACTACTTTCTGTTTCAAGATATTCCAGATTTATTTTGTACTCTCTCTGCCCCAATACTGGTATCAGCCTTTTCTCCAAGGAGACATAATTTCTTTCTATAAAGAATGCTATTTAGAAATCACGATATTGGCAGCAAGAGGTGGGCTCCTTGATTCTAGTGTGTCATTGATTTTTGCCTTTCTGAGCATGGGAAGATTTATCATCTATCTATCCATTGCCCTCTCTCTTTATCTTGCTCTTGCTCTATCTAGCTCCCATCTATCTATCCATCTGTATATATACATCTATCTTTCATTTATGATCGACATGGAGACCCATCACCTATTTTCAAGGAGCAACCAGCTGCCTAACTCTGGGGCGTGTGGTTTGCAGACAACTTCCAGCTGCCAGCTCTTTCAAGGTCTGCAGAAACTCTGTGTTCTTCCCACAGCAGCCTACATCTGATTTCAGAGCAAGACTCGAGTCTTAATGCTAAGTCATTTCAGACGGAAGCAGTACAATTCTGATGGGCAAGAATCTGTGAAGCTTTCTGCTAGTTTGCCTGAAGCTCTGTGGTCGGCGATGGAGTTGACTTCCCCGTCAGCCCATTTCCCATTCCTTCTCCTTCCTTTACAGTTGCATCTAGTGGTCTTCCGGAAAATGTTTAACAAATGACTGTCCAAGTTATTTATTTGCCAGCTTCTGTGGGATAAATACTCACAGCATGCTGAGTTGAAAGACCTGCTAACAATGATCCTTTTAGTCTGGTATGAGCTGGTTCCAACACCTGCCGCAGTATCTGCTTCTGGCAGCCAACATGTATATCTTAAAAATCGTGGGATCGTAATGATACCAGCCAATATAATCCATACCAGGTGGAAAGTTCTACATTTCTACCTTTTTATGTCTGTAATTCCCTTCTGCAACAGTGAGAAATCTGAATCTCATTGTCTTACATTTATAGCTTCCTTTGCTCAGGCTTCAAATACACATACACAGAAAGTATTTTCAAAATTGGTAACCCATACTACCCTATACTACCTGAATATCAATTTTAGTAATCAAGTAGTGTGTGTATATATACATATATAATTTTACTTTATATGGTAACATTTATATACAGAAAAGCACTTATCTTAAGTATACAATTTGATTAGTTTTTACAAATACATACACCAATATTTCACATTTTTATATCCATATATAGAACAATTCCATCACCTCAGGCAGTTTACTTGTATACCTTCCTTGTCAATTTACACCCACGAGCTCTGGAGTCAACCACTAGCCTCATCTAATTCATACAGAATCACAGAGTATGCACATTTATATGTCTGACATTTTTCAGAGAAGTTGTAACTTTACAGAAAAGACACAGAATAAGTACAGGGTTCCTATATACCCCCACTCACACACAGTTTTCACTATTATTAACACTTTGCTTTAGTGCAGAATTTTGTTACAATTCATGAAATATTAGTATAATTATACCATTAACTATAGTACATAGGTTACATTAGGGTTCACTGTTAGTATTGTACGGTTCTATGACTTTCTTAAAATTTGTATTCTGATAATATATACACAATGTAAAATTTCCCATTTTATCCACTTTCAAATATACAATGCAGTGATGTTAGTAACATTCACAATGTTGTGTTACCATCACCACCATCCATTACCCAAACTTTTCCATCATCCCGAACAGAACTCCCACCCTGGGCCCCTGGTAAACTCTATTCTACTTTCTGACTCTATAAATTTGCATGCTCTAATTATTTAATATAAGTAAGATCATTACAATATTTGTTCTTTCCTGTTTGAAATATTTCACTCAACATGGTGTCTTCAAGGTTCATCCCTCTTGTTACATGTATCAGGACTTCATGCCTTTATATGGCTGAATAATACTTAGTTGTATGTATTTATCACAATTTGGGGGTTCCACAGAAGTTTAAGTAAAGAATTACCATATGACCCACAAATCCCACTATTAGTTATATACCCCAAAGAATTGAAAACAGGATCTCAAACAGATATTTGCACACAGATGTTTGTAGCAGCATTATTCACAATTGCCAAAAGACGGATGTAACCCAAGCATCCCTTAACATCTGTGGAGCCACCAACTTGTCTTCCACAGCGTTTGCACCATTTTACGTTGCTACCAGCAATGAACGAGTGTTCCTATTTCTCTGCATCTTCTCCAACACTTGTAATTTCCTGTTTTTTCTTTAATTGCAGTGATTGTTATGGGCGTGAAATGGTTTCCCTCCGTGGTTTAGATTTGCATTTACCAAATGGCTAATGACACTGAACATCTTTTCATGTGCTTTTTGGCCATTTGTATATCTTCCATTGAGAAATATCTATTCAAGTGCTTTGCCAATTTTTAATTGTTTTTTTTTTTTGTCTTGTTAAGCTGTAGGATTTCTTTATATCTTCTGGATATTAAAACCTTATCTGATATGTTGTTTCCAAATATTTTCTCCCATTCTTTGGTTGTTTTCATACTTTTATGTTGAAGCCATTTGATGTACAAAAGATAAGCTTGATGAAGTCCCTGTATCTATTTTTTCTTTTGTTGCTCATATTTAGGGTGTAAAGCCCAAGAAACAATTGTTTAACACAAGGTCCTGAACATGTTCCCGTGTGTTTTCTTTTGGGAATTTTATAGTTTGGGTTCTTATATTTAGGTCATTGAAGCATTTTGAGTTAATTTTTGTATATGGTGTGAGGTAAGCATATTAGTTTGCCAAAGGCTACCAATGCAAAAATACCAGAATAGGTTGGCTATTAAAAAGATTTATTTGAGGTAAAAGCTTACAGTTCCAATGCTACAAAGAAGTCCAAATCAAGGCATCATCAGAGATGCTTTCTCACCAAAGTCAGCTACTAGTGATCTTAGTGTCCTGCCATGTGGAGAGTCAAAATGGTGGGCAATCTCTGCTGAGGTCTCTGCCTTCCACTCAAGGCTCACCAGCTCCCAGAGCTCAGCTGTGGGCAATCAGGCATATGGTTTGCCTCTTTCTCACAAATAACTCCTTAGTTTTGAATGAGGTTCACAGGGGTCCTAACCATCAGACAATAGGACTTTCCACAGTCCTTTTTGGATAACTACATTTATATACCTGACTTGCTAGGAAATGGCTGCTTGTTTCCAATTCAGTTAAGACTTGACAGGGGGGTCTATCCTCTGGGGACTTGTTTTTTGGATCTTGGAATTTCTCAAACCATTAATTTCTGGTTTCTTTGTACCCCAGCAGTTGACTTCTCAGCTTATCTTTTTTTTTTTTAACAAATCAATTTTATTGATACACATCAACAAAGCATACAATTCATCTAAAGTATATAATCAATGGTATTTGGTATAGTTACGTAGCTGTGCATTCATCACTTCAATCATTATTAGAGCGCTGCTATTATTTCAATAAGTGAACAAACAAAAAAAACAAGAAAATTCCTCACCCCTCAATATCTCTATGCTTCCTCCACTGTACATCGCTGGTGTTTCTGGTTCTTTGATTCAAAGTGTATAATCAATGGCTTTTAGTATAGTCACAATGTACATTCATTCATCATCTCACAAATTTTAGAACAAATCTACATAACCACTAATCTCATTTCATCTTTATAAATTGATTTATATTTACATTTCATATAAATGAAATCACACAATTTGTAGCGCTCTGTGTCTGGTCTCCTTCACTTAGTATAATTTGTTTTTTTTTGTCTGATACTAACATTTTGTAATATTAACTTACATTTGTTCAGCTTCAAAGAAAAACGATCTTATATATGCAATTCTACCTGTATTTATATTTCACATCATATGTTTATATTTCACATAATATATTTAGTTCATAATAGGGCAATCATATAGTATTTGTCCTTTTGTGACTGGCTTGCTTCACTCAACAAAATGTCCTCCAGGTTCATCCATGTTGTCAAATGTTTCATGGCTTCATTTCTTCTTACCATCTCAGCTTGTCTTTTCCCTCTCACATTTTACTTTAAGCTTTACGGAGAAGCCAGGCCACATTTTCCATATTCAGTTTGGAAATATCCTCAGCTAAATATCCAAGCTCACCACTTTCAAATTCTGCCTTCGATCCTAAATCAGTAGACAATTTTGCCATGTTCTCTGCCACTTTAAAACAAGGATCACCTTCCTTCCAGTTACAGTCATCATTTCTGTCTAAGTCCTCATCAGAAGCAAATTTAGGGTTCAAATTTTTTACAAAAATCTCTTCAAAGTCATCTAGGCCTTTTCTATCAAGCATCTCACAAATCTTCCCAAAATACCACCTATTAATTTTTAAAGCTGTTCCAACATTTTTGGTAATTAATAGCAATAGCAGCCCACTCTCCTGGTACTAATTTCTGTCTTAGTTTGCCACAAGGGATGCCAATGCAAAGCATCAGAAATGGGTTAGCTGTTATAATGGGAATATCATTAGGGGAAAATCTTACAGTTCTGAGGCTGTGACATGTCAAAATTAAGGCATCATCAGAGATGATTTCCCACCCAAATCAGCTACTGATGTTCCTGGTGTCCTGCCACTTGGAAAGGCAAGATGGCTGGTGATCTCTAACAAGGCCCCTGCCTTCCCCTCAAGGCTCACCTTCTCCCAGAGCTCAGCTGTGGGTGACCAGGCATATGGCTTATCTCTTCTGTCTTTAGCTGCCCTGTGGACCAAGCCTCTTGGGGGCTTCATGCTTCAGCTTTAGCTGCTAGTGATCCTAGAGTCTTCTCTAACACCGCAGGGTCAAAATTGCAGTTGTCTTTTCTATGTGTCTCTCTGTGTTTTCTCAGTTTATATAAAACCAAGCAAGAGGGCAAAGATCTAATTTGTGTCATGTCTCACTGATAAAGTCCAAGCAAAAGTGATCTAATCAAGTGACTAATCAAGGTCACTTAAATGAATCTAATGCAATCAAAGGATCTCACAGGAATCGATTAGTTCAAAAACACAATCTTTCTTTGGGATTAACCAAATTCAGTAGGTTCCACCTTCATTCTTTTGTATATGACTATCCAATGTTCCCAGCACAATTTGCTGAGGAAACTCTCCTTCCCTTATTGAGTGAAGTAGGCACCCTTGTCAAAAATCAATTGGCCATTGATGTGAGGGTTTATTTATGAACTCTCAATTCAATTCTAGTGGTCTATATGTCTGTCCCTGTGGCCATACATGCTCCTTTGACCATTGTAGCTTTGTAGAAAGTTTTAAAGTCAGAAAATGTGAGTCCTCCAACTTGGCTCCTCTTTTTAAAGATGGATCTAGCAATTCAGGGACACTTATCCTTCCATATAAATTTGAAGATTGGCTTTTCCATTTCTGCCAAGAAGGTTGTTTTAACTTTTATTGAGATTGTGTATATTCTCGAAAATCCATGACCTTACATTTATGGAGGACTTCTTTGATTTCTCTCAGCAATGTTTTGTAGTTTTCCATGTACAAATGCTTTACCTCTTTATTTAAATTTATTGCTAGATATTTGGTTCTTTTAGTTTCTATTTTAAATGGAATTTTTCTTGATATCCACTTCAGATTGCTCATTACTAGTGTACAGAACACTACTGATTTTTATGTGTTGATCTTACACACATTCACTTTGCTGAATTCATTTTTTACCTCTAGTAGCTTTATTTTGGATTTTTCTGGTTTTTATAGATTTAGGACCATGCCATTTGCAAATGGAGAAGGTTGTACTTCTTTCTGCCCAATTGGATTACTTTATTTCTTTTTCTTGCCTAACTGCTATAGCTAGAACTTCTGGTACAATGTTGAATTGGTTACAATGGGCATCCTTGTCTTCTTCCTGATCTTAGAGGGAAAGCTTTTGGTCTTCCAACATTTTAATTATTTGTGACCAATCTCTGTTTTTCTTTGTTAGTCTCACTAAAGCTTTGTCCATATTATTGATCTTTTCAAAGGAAAGATCGCTGATTCTCTCTATTGTTTTTGATTCTCTATTTCATTTATCTTCACTCCAATTTTTGTTATATCTTTCCTGCTGTTTTCTTTGGATTTAGTTTGCTCTTCATTGTCTTGTTTTTTTCAGTTATGAGCTTACGTCTCTGATTTGAGATCTTCTTTTTTAATGCAAGTATTTAGATCTATAAGTTTCCCTCTCAACACAGCCTTTGCTGCATCTCATAAATTTTGGTATTTTGTATAATCATTTTCTTTCACCTGAAGATATTTCCTAATTTCCTTTGTGGTTTATTCTTTGACCCACTGGTTGTAAGAAATGTGTTGTTTAGTTTCCACATTTGTGCATTTTCCAGTTCTCCTTCTGTTAATTGATTTCTAGCTTGATTTTATTGTAGTGGGAGAAGATACATTTTATGATTTCAGTATTTTAAAATTGATTGAGACTTGTTTTGTGACCTAACATATGGTCTTTCTTAGAGAATGACCCATGTGCAATAGAAAAGAATATGTATTCTGATGCTGTTGGGTGAAGTGTTCTATTTATGTCTGTTAGGTATAGTTAGTTTATAGAATCATTTAAGTCTTCTATTTCCTTATTGGACATCTGTCTAGATGTTCTATCCATTATTGAAAGTGATGAATTGCAATCTCCTACTTTTATGCAAAATCATCTATTTCTTCCTTCAAATCTGTCAATATTTCCTTCAAATATTTTGGGGTCTGCTGTAAAGGTGCATATGAAATTGTCACGTCTTATTTGTGAATTGATTCCTCTTTTGGTATATAGTGTCCTTTATTGTTCCTTGTTTGACTTAAAGTCTTTTAATATGATATTAGTATAAATACCCCAGCTTTCCTTTGGTTACTATTTTCATGGCATACTTTTGCCATGCTTTAATTTTCAGCCTAATTGTGTCTTTGAATTTAAGGTGAGCCTCTTGTAAACAGCATATAATTGGGTCATGAACTTTTATCCATTCTCTTAAATGGTGCTTCCTAAATGGATAGTTTAATCCTTACATTTAAAGTAACTACTGATAATGCAGGAATTTCTTCTGACATTTTGCTATTTGACCTTTGTAAGTCTTATACTATTTTTGTCCCTCATTTCTTCCATTAGTACTTAGTCTTATTTAGTTGATGTTTTATAGTGTACCATTTTGAGACCCTTCTTATTTCTTTATGGATCTATTTTTCAGATATTGTGTTTTTGGTTACCATGGGACTTACATTTATCGTCTGAAATTGATAATGTTTGATTTGATATCAACGTAACTTATGCAACATAAACCAATTCTATTCCGATAATCATCCATACACCCATCTTTTTGTTGCACTTGTTACAAATTATATATTTATACATTATATGTCCAAAACCATAGATACATCATTACTTTTTATGTATTTGCATTTTAGAACATGTAAAAAGTAAAAATTGGTGTTACATATCAAAATATACTGTACAATAATACTGGCATTTATAATTACTGAGATCTTTATTTTTTATGCCACTTTGATCCACTCTCTAGTATTCTTTCCTTTCATTCTGGAGAACGCATTTTCATATTACTTATAGGAACAGGTCTAGTGTGACAAATTCCTTCAACTTTTGTTTATCCAGGAATGTCAATCTCACCTTCATTTTTGAAAGACAGTATTGCCAGATATAAAATTCTTGATTGACAATTATTTTCTTTCAGTACTTTATATAGTCCATCCCACCTATTTCTTCCCCCTGCCCATAGTTTCTCATGGGAAATTGGCACTTTATGTTGTTTTGGCTCCCTTGTAAATAACATGCTGGTTTTCTATTTCATATTTCTTTCCTTGTCCTTGGTGTATGACAACGTGGGAATGGTTTTCTTTGAATATTTAAATGAAACATTTTAACATTATAACATTATAACATTTTTGGTAGAAAACAGGCAAAAATCTGTTACCCTGAGATAGACAAGATAAGCAAAGAATGTATCACATTCTTTGCTGTGGCACCTAAACACTGATTCATAAAGGAACAGACAGATATACTGAATATCAAAATGAAAAGCCTCCTGTTCTTTTAAAGAATTGCCAAATCTCAATAAAAACAACCCAATTAAAATATGGATGAAATACTTCAAGAGACATTTTGCCAAACAAGTTATACATTTGGTGAATAAGCACTGTAAAATATATTAACATCATTAAACATTAGAAGAATGTAACTGAAAACCACAAGAAGATACCACAACATACCTGTTAGAATTGCTAAAATCATAAAGTATGACCCCATCAGGTGTTCACAATACTGTAGAGGAACTGGAACTCTCATATGCTGCTGATGGCAATGCAAAATTGTTACAACCAGTGTAGAAAACACTGCATAAATTTCTTAAAAATTTAAACATACCTGTAAATTATAATCTAGCCTTTCCATTCATATGTAGGTAATCAAGGAAAATGAATGCAAATTCCCATACAAAGACTTATAATAGTTAAATCTTCAAACTACCCAAAAATTCATCAATGGATAAGAAAATGATGGCATATCCATATAGCTGAATATTTTCAGCAATTAAAAAGAAACCAACTATTGATAGAGCAATAGGCATGGATTTTAAATTAATTTTCAGTGAAAGAAGCCAGAATAGAAAGAGAATATATTGTATCATTCTCTTTACATAAAATTTAGAATATACAAACTAAGCTTTACTGACAGCATGTCAGTTGATGCCTGGAATGGAGAGGGTCATGGAGTGATGAGACAAAGTAAATTTAAAAGTTACTGTGAAAACTTTTGGGGTGATTAATCACTTTATTTTGGTTATGGTAACATGAGTCCGTAAAAATGTCAAACATTTCATACTGTATATTTTTTATATGTGAAATGTAATTATACCTCAATGAAGCTGTTAGTTACTCAACTTTTTCCTTAAGATTTTTGTACCTTATTTAACTTCATTTTACCTCAACAAATTGAAAAAAGGAAGGAAGATAGGAAGGAAGGAAAAGAAAAGAAAGAGAGGAGGGAGGAGGGGCCAGAAAAATAATGTAAGGAAAAAAAAAGTTGTTCACCCTGTTGGGTGACTAGCTGGAGATGTGGGAAAGGGGTTGTGCAACCTGTAGCCTTCATGCTTGACAGATCATGGTCTTTATAGTAGTGAGCAAAGAATTTCCTTTCCACATGATCCTACTCATGTCTCCTCAACCCCTGTGAGCTGTGTGCTGATGTGTCCTCTGCGAGGTGGCCTGTACTTCCAGTGGTGCCTGAAGGTGGCTAATCCTGGCTCCTTGGTGAGGTGCGTTGAGGATGAAGAGCAGGGAAAGAGAGTCTATCATAGCTGTTCCTCTTGGGAGATACATTTTCCAGTCAGAGTCAGTGGAGGGCAACTCTGCACACTTCACTTTGCATCAGAGAGGAGAGACTCCTGCACTGAGTAAGTGCAGAGCTTTTGTATACTCCAGGGGGAGAGGGCTCTGCCAATATTATATATTATGTTATGTAAATTCTGTTTCCTTGGAGAACCCTTACTAGAACAGATTTTGGTACCAGGAGAGTGGGATCCTACTCTTGCAAATACCAAAATTGTGGAAATGGCTTTGGAATTGGGTATTGGGTAGAGGCTGGAAGAATTGTGAGGTGCTTGATGAAAAAAGGCTAGAATTCTTTGAAAAGACTATTGTTAGAAATATGGATGCTAAAACTACTTTCAATGAGAACTTAGAAGAAAATGACAAATGTGTTATTGAAAACTGAAAGAAACATGATATTTGTTTTAATGTGGCAGATAACTCTGTGAAATTGAGTACTGATGTTGGATGGAAGGTGGAATTTGAAAGTGATGAACTTGGATATTTAGCTGAGGAAATTTCCAAGCTAAACATGGAATGTGCACGTGGTTTCTCCTTGCAGCTTGTAAGGGCCAGGAGAGGCTGCCGGGCACATTGCCACACAATGTAGGAACTAAGGTCCAAGGATTACTGGCAGCCAGCCCCAGAATGCCAGTCTTTTGGAAGAAAGCATCCCCTTGATGATGCTTTATTTGACTTATCTTAGCCTCAAAACCATGAGCCAATAAATTCCCATTGTTTATACCAATCCGTTGCATAGTATTTGCTTGAGCATCCAAGGAAACCAAAACAGTTCCTCTGTCCTAAATACTCAAAATGATCATTGCAATATGAATTTTTAGTTAGAATTTAACCAAGAGAGTGGGCCACCATAGTCCAAATTCCTATCCAATATGCAACACTGTGTGTTTGTTTTTATAATGTTCTTTAATGAGATAGCAACTCATTGGTTTATTTTGGGCATTGTCAATTATATCTAAACAGTGATGTCAAACAAACCAAACCATGCAAAACAAACAAAGAATAAAACAAAATTAAAGCACCATGTACAAAAAAGACATAGTGTGATGGCAAGGTATACTTGAAGAAACTAAGAAAGACGTGCTTAGACAGCAAAAGAGTCCTATAGCATGTGTGGTTTTGGTTGTACCCAACAGGAATTCATTCTACATGAGCTGGTGTGTCAGGATTGGTTTGATTTTACACTCAGCAATTGGCATTATCTTTTGGATGCTTAAGGAGGATAAATATTGGTATTTTTGTCTGGGAAGAATGGTGGAAATTTGTAGCGACATGGTGTAGACTTGCGAACCCTGGGAACAATTATTTGTTGCCACTAGGAAAAGAGTTGTAGCAATTCCAACTTTTAAAAGCATTCTTCAGTAAAGGTTGTTAAAGTCTTGTCAAAATAGACCCAAATGACATCTCTGTGTGAATATCTTGATAGGGCTGAGAGGATTTATTTATTTATTTATTAAAAGATACTTAGATTACATAAATGCTACACAAAAAATATAGAGATTCCCATATGCTCCACTCCTGGCAGAGAGTATGTAAAAGAATACAGAAATATTCTTATTTTTGTTGTTATTTCACTGGTATGGAATGCTTCACGATCAAGTCATTCTCCCAGAGAGGTAACAATGATAGGCATAGCAAAATAACATTGGGAGATGAAAAAATCTAGGAGAACAGGATGAGTGAGCAATACAAACCCAATAAAAGAGCAACAGCATCCAGGCTCAAGATATCTACATGAAAACACATGACATACACCTTGGTGGCACCTCAAAATATTTAGAGTGTGAGGATTCTGAAAGAGTGTGAGACTTTCCATTGTATAAATGGGAGCTAAAGGGCATTTGATAATTTGATTATAATATGCCATGGTGTGGATCTATTTTTGTTTATCCTGTTTGAAGTTTGAGTATCTTGGATATATATATTCAGGTCTTTTGTTAAGCTTGGGAAGTTTTCAGCCATTATTTTTTTTAAAGATGCATCTTATTTATTTATTTCCCCACACCCCCTTGTTGTTTGCACTTGCTGTGTCTGTTCAACTTCCTTGTTTCTTTAGGAGGCACCAGGGCCAAACCCGGGACCTCTGATGTAGGAGGGAGGGGCCTAATTGCTTAAGCCACCTCCACTCCATGCTTTGTTGTATATCTCATTATATTTTTCCTCCCTGAATCTCTTGTTAAATCATCTTGTTGGGTCAGCTCTCCGTGCCTGACAGTCGTGTCAGCTCTCTGTCTTCTTTAAGGGGCACTGGGAACCTCTGCTCCCTGCTTTCTTGAGTCCCTCTTAATGTTTTTTCTTCCTGTGTCTCTTGTTGTGTCAGCTTGTCACACCTGCCTGCCATGCCAGCTCACAGTCTTCTTTAGGAGGCACTGGGATCTGAACCAGTAATCTCCCATATGGTAGGTAGGAGCCCAGTTTCCTGGGCCATACCTGCTTCCCTCAGCCATTTATTTTTAATATTCTCTCTTCCCCTTTTGTAACAGTTTGAGTTTTATGTAATTATGAATTCCAAAAATATAAATTGGATTATGCTTGTAAACTCATCTGTTCATCTGGGCATGATTGGCTTATGATAGGGGCATTAACTCGGCCACCTCAGGAGGGCTTTAGGCCCCGCCCCTCGGTGGGTGTGGTCTCAAGTATAAAGGCCAGGCAGCAGATTTGAGAAGCAGAGATTTGGAGAAGCAGATTTTTGAGATGGAGTACTGATGTTGGAGTGAGCCCTTCGCCTGATAGTCTACAGCTGGCCTTGTGGAGAGATGCAACGCATAGAGAACCTCATGGTCTACAGCTGAACTTGTGGAGGAAACAGAAGCTAAGCCCAGAGAGAAACACAGCC
>PVKH010021835.1:0-14234 GCA_004027955.1 Chaetophractus vellerosus
TATCACATTTTAGGAGTTTGTTCAATTGGTCACTACTCCAGTGTCATTTCAGAGCCAATAAAGGGAGCCTTCCCCTACCCCATATCCTGGGAAAACAATATGGTATGTGCACTTTGTTTTCTGTCCCCATACCCTGGTTAGTTTTATTTTGGGCGAAGTGTGGACTTTGAAAGTCAAAATATTTTGGTCCATTAACTTTGGTGTGTGGAAAGTGGACCAAGTAAAACCGATTCTTCAGGGTAGTGTAAATTTAGTACATAGCCATCCTGGACAGAGGCTGAATTGTGTTATTACTCTATGGAATACTACATTAAAAGTCAGCATATTTCCTTGATAGTTCTGCTGATAAAAAATGCAAATTAGCAATTAATAGTGAAAATAGAACTGTAACTAATATCAAAATATCCTTTCATAGCTCTACATGATCAAGTTAATGATTATTGGTGCTATAACAATCAACATTTCATGATTAGTTAGGACCAGGCTGTTCTGTGTCAATATTACTAGCAAAAAACTTGGGGAGGAGAATGATTCAGTCTGATGATAAATTGTACTTCCTTCATGATAATTTAATTTGTCTGATTTATAAATTCACAGAAAGACATGAGAGAAAACCAAAGAGTTATAGTTTATCTATTTTGATTTTATGGAGTACTGAATATTACATTAAAACCATATTTTCTTTCTAGGTTCAATAACTAAAATCATTAAAGCTATTATTATTACTACTATTTCCACTAGTATTAATAACCCAATATGTGTCAAGATTTTTATATATATGAAGTTTTTAATAATGAGTATAACTGTATATCATAAATACCATTATTATTGTTATTTTTAAAATAAATAAAACATGCTTTAAGAGGTTAAAATCTTTAGCAAAATCATGAAGCTTCAATCTAATAGAGATAGAATTTAAACCCAGAATATCTTACTCTAGAGCCTAGTCTTCTAAAATATTAATCTAATAATCAATTACTATTCTCCTCCTTGAGGTAAATGAAATGAATGAGAGAATCAAGGAATGAATGAGTGGATGAATGAAAGGATGCACAAATAAAGACAAATAAATAAATAATAAATGAATAAATAAATTAATTAATTAATATTTAAAAGAAAGAAAGATCTACAGGATGAGAGCGAACTCAGATAACACACAGCAGATGGAAGGAATTAAATTGTCAGCAACTAAAACCACTCCTCATTTTTGATTTGGGAGCTAACCATCATAATCATTTTGTTGGTTGTCTTGGGAAAGCTAAAAGAACTGTCATTAGGTGATGTCACATGTACCAAATATACCACGCTCATCAAGAGGTCACTATTATGTTTAACTGTGTGTGGGTATAAAGGAAGGGGGTTTTATGGCAATTAGCTATACTTTTTACATATTTATTCTTAAATACAAATCTAAAATTTATCTTAAAAAAGGCTTAAAAGTTAAATAAAGAAATAAAAAATAAATAAGCATTACATGAGTGTTCTTTATTCACTGGAAAAAAAACTCATTATATAGGTACCAGACTATAGGATTTTTGTTATGAATAAAAATAAAAACTTCTTGTGTGTTTGAAGAACAAGTATTGAATATAAAATAAGTTAAAATTAATTGATTTTTGGATCTTAGTATTTATAGGAGTGTAGCTAAAAGGGTATTCCATTTAACTTTTCTATCTCCAAATTTTTAACTAAAAATGTCTAATATATTTTTTGCAATCAATTAAAATTAAAATCTATTCATAAGGCTCATTTCTCTGCAATGTTAAAAAGTCTTAACATACCAAAAGAAACATTGCATTTCTTGACGTCTGTCAATGTACCTTGTAGACTTGATTGGGTTTTCTGCACTAGAATCCCCAGGTCAATATAACTCAACCATGATAGAATCATATGTCTGTTTAGCTCAGAGTGCAATGTGCTCTCTTCTCCCTGCATTGCTCTCACTGGGCTCTTACTGACCTATCTACTCCATTCATTACTGCTGACCTCAACTCCCTTAGCATTTCTTCAGGAAATCTATTACCTTATATATAAGCCAAATCCCTCTAGTGTATATGCTTATTTCACCAAGTTTCCTCTTCATATGACTCATTAGAATATAAATTTGTCTTTCATTCTGTACATGTAATTGTACAATTTTTTTAGAATAGAAACTTTAATGCAAATTGGAAGCCAGTGTCCTTTGTTTTTCTTTTTCCATTATTGTTTTTCAATCATCAATCACATATTAGTCAACTTCTGTATTTGAAAGAAATCACTGAACTTACCTGAATGAGGCAGATGAAACAATTCAGAATCCCTGTCTTCACATAGCACAAGCTGACACATCTTAACCTCCATTTAGGCCTAACGACTATCTCCATAATGAAAACTTACCTTTACAATTTTACAAGTAGTCAACAGATACTTTAGTTGCCTCTCACCACTATTTAAGAATATCAATATGCATTTCATTAACTGTGAGTTTTGATTTTTGGATAATAGTTTTAAAACTCAACTTTGGGATATTACTGTATTTTGAACATTCAAATACTCTCTAAGATAAAAATAAATATTACTCACAATTCCTTTTTGTGATTCCCTCTGAATAAAGAGAAATACAAAAGAAGTACCAAATTATGTTAGAAGGTGTCTCCATATGCTACCTGCAGATAATCCAGACCGGATGTTACACATTTCAATAAAAAAAGAAATTCAGCTATAAACACCTCTTTAAAAATTAAAAGTTGTCAATATTTCACATACATACTAAGGTATGGCTAATTACATGATGAATTGTAAGAGCAAATCCTACTTAAAATATGAATGTAATATTAAGGGGACATAAGTCCCCTAAGCCCTCACCACTTAGCTGCTTGCATGACATAACATACATTAAAGTTTCATAACCCTCCCCAGAGGGATAAAATGGATTGATGCTATCATAAACTATAATCTTCTGAAAGCTGTTAATGCATTTGTAAACACCCTTCCTAGAAGTGCGGTAAAAATCTCTCCAAACCCCATGTGTAAACTGCATGTGACACTAAGAGGACAATATTTTCCTACCCTATGGAATGTCTTTGCTCTGAAACCACTAATAAATCACATCTGATTTTCTCATCTCTTTGTAGAGCACTAACTTCACTTATTCTTTGGCTACACCATGTCATGTCCTTCAGCAACTGTGTCATAAAACTTGGTGATTCATGAGCCAGGGGATAGAAGGACACGGGGAGTTGTGGCATATAATCAGGAAAAGGAGAAACCAAAGGGGAATCGCTGGGTTGCCTTTTAATGAGCATGTGAGGAGGGGTTGCTGCCCTGTTGTTCATGCAGTGGCCCCTGAGAAAATATGGAGTCAGTTACTTGCTTGAAATTTGTGGAACTACACATGAGTACGGGGATGCAAACACCCTTTTGGCACTAATAGTTAACTAAGATAGGAAAACAATCTGGAAGAAACTCTGGAAACCCACTGCTGAGTCCCTTCATTGTGTATCACATTTTAGGAGTACTAGTTTTTTCATTGGGGCAGTTGTCCAGTGTTATCTTTGAACCAATAAAGTGGTGCTTCCCTTCCCCATGTATTGCAAAAGAAAATGGTATGTCCACTTTGGCTTATGTCTCCATGCCTTGGTCAGTTTTATTTTTGGTTGAGGTGTGGAATTTCAAGGACAAAATACATTTATTCCTGTAATATTGTTGTGTGTGGAGTGGATCAACTAAAACTGATTCATCAGGGTAGTGTAAATTTAGTCCATAACCGTGTCCTTGACAGAAGCTGAATTGTGTTATTTATATACTCTATGGAATTGTCTTCCTTAATGGGATTTACCAGGTATATATAAAGTACTAGATTAAAAATTAGCACATTTCTTTGATAGTTCTGCTGATAGAAAAAGTTAAAATTAGTTGAAACTATTGAAAATTGAACTGTAACTAATATTAAAAAATGCATTCATAGTGCTACATGAACAAGTTAATGATTTTTGGTTTTATGAAAATCAACAGTTCACGATTATTTTGGACCAGGCTGTATCTATTATGATATGATTATAAAAACTTGGGGATAGAAATGTTCAGTCTGATGATCAATTATATTTCCTTCTTGATAAGTTAATTTATAAAAATTTATAAATTCACAGAGAGACCTGAGAGAAAACTACAGAGCTATCATAGATCTATTTTGTTTTCATGGTGTCTTGCATATTTCCTTAAAACCATCTAGTCTTTTCCAGGTTCAATAAGTAAAAGCATTAAAGTTAGTACTACTGCTGCCCTTAGTATTAATAACCCAAAATGTGTCAAGATTTATAGATATATAAAATTTAATAATGAGTATAACTATATCATAAAGACACGTTATACTCTTTTGAAAAATAAAAAAAAATTGTGCCCTAGGGGGTTATAAATCTTTTCAAAAATCATGAAGATCCTAAGTAATAGAGCTGGAATTTAAACCCAGAACATCTGACTCTAGAGCATAGTCTTCTAAAATATTTATCTAAACATCACTTACTCTTCTCTGCCTTGAGGTAAACCAGAATGAATGAGGGAATGAAGGAGTGAATGAGTGAAATAATGAAAGGATGAACAAATAAAGATATAAATAAAAAATATTAAATATATAAAGGAAATAAAGAGCCCCAGGATGAGAGGAAACACAGTTACCACAGAGCAGATGGAAGGAATTATCCTGTCTGCAGCTAAAAACACTCCTCATATTTTGAGATAGGAACTGTCCATCATAACTATTTTCTTGGCTGACTTGTGCAAACCAAAAGAACTGGCATTAGTTGTCACGTGTACCAAATATACCACACTCAACTAGGAAGTCACTATTAAGTTTAACTGTGTGTGGGTGTAATGGAAGGGGGTTACATGGGAATTGCCTACTTATTTTCCATATTTATTCTTAAATATAAATTGAAAATTTTTCCAAAAATAAAGTTTAAATATGAAATAAAATAGTAAATAAATAACTGTTATATGGGAGTTCTTTCTTTACTGGAAAAATTTCATTATATAGAAAACAGATTAAGAGATTTGCATTATGACTAAAAATAAAAATAATTTTGTTTCCTTGAAGAACAAATATTTAATAGAAGTGAATATTAATTGAATTTTTGGAACTTCTTATTTATATGAGGCTATCTAAAAGGGGATTCCTGTTAACTTTTTCTATCTTTAAATTGATAATATAATCATCTAATTCCATTCCTTACACTCAATAAAAATGACCATTTAAATGTGAAATCTATTCATGGGCCTCCTTTTTCTGCAATGTTCAAAGTCTTAATATGCTCAAAGAAACAATGCATTTTTTGGTGTCTGCCATAAGTCAACCCTGATAGAATCCTGTGGTTGCTCATCCCAGAGTGCAGTGTGCTCTCTTCTCCCTGCACTGCCCTTGTTGGGCTTTCATTGAGCTATCTATTCCATTCATTACCACTGGTATCAATTCCATTAGCACTTCTTCCAGAAATCTATGACTGTATATAAGCCAAATCTCTGTAGTGTATATGCTTATTTCACTAAGTTTCCTCTTCATATTACTCATTAGAATATAAATTTTTTCATTCTGTACATGTAATTGTACCTCTTTTTGATAATAGAAACCTTAATGCAAGTTGGGAACCAGTCTCCTTTTTTTTCCTTTTTCCATTATTGTTTTTCAATCATCAATCACATATTCATTGGCTTCTATAATCAAAAGAAAATACTGAACTTATCTGAATGAATCAAATGAAAGAATTCAGAATCCCAGTCCTGACACAGCACAAGCTGGAACATTTTAACATCCATTTATGCCTAACAAATATCTGCATGATGAGAAAATTACTGTTACAATATTATAAATAGACAAGAGATACCTTTGTTGCCTCTCACCACTATTTTAGAACATCAATATCCATTTCATTAACTCTGAGTTTTGATTTTCTGATAATAAATTTAAAGCTCAAATTATGAATATTCTTGGATTTTGAATGTTCAAATATGGTCTAAGAAAAAAATAAATATTACTCACCATAGAATTTTATGATTCCCTCTGAGTAAAGAGAAATAAAAATTAAAAGAAAACTATATTAGAAATTAGCTGCATATGCTCCCTGCAGATAATCAAGAACAGATGTTATACATTTTAATAAAAGCAAGAAAATCAGCTATAAACACCTATTTAAAATATAAAAGTTGTCAATATAATATCACATACATACAAACCAATGGACAATTATATGATGAATTGTAAGCTACAATCTTATTAAAATATGATTGTAATAATACGGGGACCTTGGTCCACTAAGCCCTCAGCACATAGCTGCCTGCATGACCTAGACATAAGTTAAAGTTTAATTACCCTAAAGATGGGAAAGAATGGATTGATGGTATCATAAAGTATAATACTCCTAAAGTAATTCATGCTTTGGAAACAACCTTAAGCAGCACAATAAAAACTTCTCCAAACCCCACGTGTAAGCTTCAAGTGACCCTAACAGCAATGATGTTCTCCTACCCTATAGACTGTCCTTGCTCTGAAAACACTGATAAATCACCTCTCTTGTTCTCATCTCTTTGTAGAGCACTAACTTTACTTATTCTTTGGCCTACATCTGTCAAAATTTCTTCCCTGTCCACAAGTACTTATAAAGATTATGCCTGATTAAATGACCAGTGTGTTCTTCCATCTCATGGTCTCACCATCTCATGCCCTACAGAAGTTGTGTCATACCTGGTGAGACATGAGCCAGGAAATAGAAGGATCATGGTCAGTTGCGGGCATGTGATTAGGAAAAGGAAAATCCATTGGGGATATCCTGGGTTGCCTTGTAATGCCCATGAGGAGGGGTTGCTGCCCTCTTGTTCAGGTGGTGATCCCTGAGAGAATATGAAATCAGTTACTTGACTGACTGATGTGCTAAACCACATGAGTATAGGCACATCCCCAAAATCCTGATGGGAGCAGCAGTTAACTGAGATAGGAAAATAATCTGGAAGCAATTCTGGAAACCAACTGCTGAGACTCTTCATTGTGTATCACGTTTTAGGAGTGCTAATTTGTTAGTGGGGCTCTTCTACAGTGTCATTTCAGAGCCATTAAAGGGAGGCATACATTTCCCCATATATTGGGAAAATAATATGGCATGTGCACTTTGGTTTCTGTCTCCATGTCCTAGTTAGTTTTATTTTGGGTTGAATTGTGGACTTTAAAGTTAAAATATTTTTGGTCCAGGAACATTGGTGTGTGGAGAGGGGACCAAGCAAATCTGATTCATCAAGGGTAATGTACATTTAGTCCATATCCTTTCCCTTGATAGAGGCTGAATTGTGTTATTTATTTAATCTATGGATTATGCTTCCTTAAAAGGAATTACCACGTAAATCTAAAATAATTAAAATTTAGTGCATATCTTTGATGGTTGTGCTGAAAAAATAAATGAAAATTGTGATTAATAGTGGAATTAGTACTGTAATATCAACAACTGCTTTCATAGCTCTACATGAACATGTTAATGATTTTTGGTGTTATGACAATCAACAGTTCATGAGTAGTTATGACCTGGCTGTATCTAGGTCAATATAATTATAAAAAACTTGTGGATTAGAATAATTCAGTCTGATGATAAATTATATTTTCTTCTTGATAATTTAATTTGTCCAGTTTATAAATTCACTGTAAGACCTAAGGGAAAACTAAAGAGTTATAGTTGATCTTTTTTTTTTTCAGGGTGTCTTGAATATTGCCTTTAAATCATCTTGTCTTTTCCAGGTTCAATAACTGAAACCATTAATGCTATTTTTACTACTACTAGTACCACTAGTATTAATAACCAAGTAAGTGTTAAGATTTTTATATATATGAAGTTTTTAATAATGAGTATAACTGCATATCATAAATATCATTACTATAGTCTTTTTCAAAATAAAAAAAATGCCTTAGGAGTTTAAAAATCTTTAGCAAAATCATGAAGATTCTAAGTAATAGAGCTGGAATTTAAACCCAGATTATCTGTCTTCTAAAATATTAATCTAAAAATCACTTACTGTTCTCTGCCTTGAGGTAAACCAAAATGAATATGGTTTGAAAGAGTGAATGAGTGAATTAATGAAGGGATGAAAAATAAAGACATAAATAAATAAATAAATAAATAAATAGATAAATTTAGGAAACAAAGAGACTTATAATGAAAGGGAACCCAAATACCCCAGAGCAGGTTGAAGCAATTATCCTATCTGCAGCTAAAAACACTCCCCTTTTTTGAGAATGGAGCTGCCCATCATAATTATTTTGTTGGTTGTCTTGGGTAAGCTAAATGACCTGGCATTAGGTATTGTCACATTTATCAAATATATCATACTTATCTAGGGGGTCACTATAAAGTTTAACTGTGTGTGGGTGTAATAGAAGGGGCCATATGGGAATTACATATACATTTTCTATGTTTAATCTTAAATATAAACCTAAAATTATCTAAAAATAGAGTTTAAAATTTAAATAAACAAATAAATAAATAAGTGTTACATGGGAGTTCTTTCTTCACTGGAAAAAATCATTAAATAGTTAGACTATGGGTTTTGCATAAAGACTAAAAATAAAAACAATTTGTGTCTTTGTAGAACACATATTGAATATAAGTTAATATTAATAGAATTTTTGGAATTTCTTATTTATAAGTGGATTCCATTTAACTTTTCTATCTGCAAATTTTCATCTGTAATCATCTAATCCATTGTTTACACTCAATAAAAATGACATTTCAAAATTGAAATCTATTCATGAGGCTTCTTTTTCTCCAATGTTCAAAAGTCTTAAAATGCCCAAAGAAACATTGCATTTTCTGATGCCTGCCTACATACTTTGTAGTCTTGATTGGGTTTTATGCACCACAATCCCCAGGTCAATATCAGCCAACCCTAATAGAATCATGTGTTTGCTCAGCCCGGAGTGCAGTGTGCTCTCTTCTCCCTGCACTGCCCTTACTGGAGACTCATGGACCTATGTAGTCCATTCATTAGCCCTGTTCTCAACTCCATTAGCACTTCTTCAGGAAATATATGACCTTATAAATAAGCCAGATCCCTCCAGTGTATATTCTTATTTCACCAAGTTCCCTCTTCATCTGACTCATTAGATTATAAATTTTGCTTTCATTCTGAATATGTAATTGTATGTCTATTCTATAATAGAGAACTCAATGCAAGTTGGGAATGAGTCTCCATTTTTTTTTCTTTTCCTATTATTGTTTTTTAGTCACCAATCACATACTAGTTATCTTCTATATTCAAAAGAAAATATTAGATTTTTCTGTATGACGTAGATGAAAGAATTCAGAATCCCAGTCTTCGCATAGCATAAGCTGCACATCTTAAACTCCATTTAAGCCTAATAACTATCTCCATAATGAGAAACATACCTTTATGATTTTAAACACAGACAAAAGATATTTTAGTTCCCTCTCTACACTATTTTAGAACATCAAAATGCATTTCATTAACTGTGAATTTGATTTTGCAATAATAATTTTAAAGCTCAAATTTGGTATGATATTGAATTATGAACGTTCAAATAGTAAGACAAAAATAAATATTACTCACCATTCCTTTTCATGAATCCCTCTGAATAAAGAGAAATTAAAATTAAAACTAAATTATGTTAGAATGTGTCCCCATACACAAGCTCCAGATAATCCAGACCAAATTTTATACATTTTAATTAAAAAAAAAGAAAATCATTCATAAAACCTCTTTAAAAATTAAAAGTTGTCAATATTACTTCACATACATTCTAAGCAAGGGCTAATTTATTGATGAATTTTTAAGAGCGAATTTTGCTTAAAATAAGAATATGGGGGAACTAGGTCCCCTAAGTCATCAGCACATAGCAGCCTTCATGACATAGATATAAATTAAAGTTTACTAGCCCTTCCTGGAAGGGAAAAAAAGGATTGATCCTAACATAAAGTATAATTTTATGAAAGTTGTTAACGCCTTTGTAAACAGCATTTTTAGAGGTGCAGTAAAAACAACTCCAAACCTCATGTGTAAGCTTCATGTGAACCTACCAGGAACACTTTTTGCCTGCCCTATGGAATGTCCTTGCTCTGAAACCACTGATAAAGTACCCCTCATATTCTTATATCTTTATGAAGGTCTAACTGCATTATTCTTTGGCCTACACTGTCAAATTATTTCCCTGTGGGGGCCAGCTGAGCCCAGTGGATAGGGTGCCAGTTCACCACATGGGAGGCTCTGGGTTTGGTTCCCAGGGCCTCTCTGATTGGGCAGACCACCTTGAGAGGGCAAGCCACTGAGGGTGGGGCAGAGCTGCCATGGGCAGAGCAAAAAGCCACCACAGGCAGGGCAAAGCTGCCATGGGCAGGGAGTCACCCACAAGCAGAGCAGAGCTGCCCTTGAGCAGAACAGAGCCACCTGCAAGCAGACCAAAGCAGCCCATGAGAGGTGCAAGCTGCCCATGTGGTGAGATGACTCAGCTCATCGCTACAACAGGGGGAGACAAAGCAGACACAGAAGAATGCAGAAATGAACATAGCAAGAACAAGCAGAAAGGGGGGGATATGTAACAACAGCGATAACAACAACAAATTATTTCCCTGTCCACAAGTACCCCCCAAAAGTTATTCCTGACTAAATGCCCTGTGTGTTCTTCCACCTCATGACCAAAGCATCTCATTCCTTACAGGAGTTGTGTTATAATACCATGTGAACCATGAGTCAGGTGATAGGAAGACCATGGGCAGCTGTGGGCATGTGATCAAGAAATGGAGAATCCATAGAGGAAATCCTGGGTTGCCCTTTAATACCCATATGAAGACAGGTAGCTTCCCTCTTGTGCATGTGGGGGTCCTTGAGAGAACATGGAGTCAGCTACTTGCTTGACAGTTGTGCAACTCCACATGAGTATGGGCATGCCCCAAATACCTTGATGGGAGTAGTAGTTAACTAAGATAGGAAACAATCCATAAGAATCTCTGGAAAGGCACTGCTGAGTCCCTTTACTGTGTATCACATTTAAGACTGCTAATTTGTTCTTTGGAGCAGTTCTCCAGTGTCATTTCTGAGCCAATAAAGGGAGGCTTCCCTTTCCCCATGTATTGGGAAAAGAAAATGTTATGTGCACTTTGGTTTTTGTCTCCATGACTTGGTCACTTTTATGTGGGTTGAAACATGGACTTTCAAGGTCAAAATACTTTTATTCCAGTAACATTTGTGTGTGGAGAGTGGAAACAGTAAAAATTATTCATCAGGGTAGTGTAAATTTAGTCCATAACCATGTCCTAGACAGAAGCTGAATTGTGTTAATTATATACTCTATGGAATTGTCTTCCTTAAAAGGAATTATTATGTAAATATAAAACACCAAATTAAAACTTAGTGCAATTCTTTGATAGTTAGTGGATAATAGTGAAAATAGAACAGAATGAGGGAAAATAAATGAGTTATTGCTGATCTATTTTGTTTTCATGGTGTCTTACATGTTGCCTTAAAACCATCTTGTCTTTTCCATGTTGAATAATTTAAAAAATTAAATCTATTTTTACTCCTACTACTACCAATAGTATTAATAACCCAATATGTGTCAAGATTTTTATATATATGAACTTTTTAATAATGTGTTTAAATGTATATCATAAATACCACTATCATAGTCTTTTTTAAATAAAAAAAACACACCCTATGGGGTTAAAAATCTTTTGTAAAATCATGAAATTCTAAGCAATAGTGCTGGAATTTAAACCCAGAGTATCTTACTCTAGTGCCTTCTCTTTTAAACATTAATCAAATAATCTCTTACTGTTCTCTGTCTTGTGGTAAACCAAAATGTATCAGGGAATGAAGGAGTGAATGAGTGAATGAATGAAGGATAAACAAAAAAGACATAAATAAATAAATGCTAAAAATAAATAAAAGAATAAATAAATATTGAGAGGTAATCTATATACCACAGAGCAGATGGAGGGAATTATCTTGTCTGCAGCTACAAACACTCCCCATTTTTTGAGATGGGAACTATCCATCATAATCACTTTTTTGGTTGTCTTGGGCAAGCTGAAAGAACTGACATTAGGTGTTGTCTCATGTACCAATTATACCACACTAATCTATGAATTCACTATTAAGTTAAACCCTGTGTGGGTATTAACTATACTTTTTCCATGTTTATTCTTAAATATAAATCTAAAATTTATCTAAAAATAAAGCTTAAAAATTAAATAAAGAAATAAAAAATTAATAAGCGTTACATGGGTGTTCTTTCTTCACTGGAAAAAAATTCATTATATAGGTACCAGACTATAAGATTTTCATTATGACTAAAAATAAAAACTACTTGTGTCTTTGAAGAAAAAATATCAAATATAAAATAAGTTAATATTTTTAATTAATATTTATAGGAGTATATCTGAAAGAGGATTCAATTTAACTTTTCTATCAGCAAATTTTTAACTGTAATTGTCTAATACATTCTTTCCACTCAATTAAATGACCTTTTGAAATTGAAATCTATTCATAGGCTCATTTTACTGCAATGTTCAAAAGTCTTAACATCCCCAAAGTAACATTGCATTTCCTGCGATCTACTATGTACCTTATGGTGTTGATTAGGTTTTCTGCTCCAGAACCCCCAGGCCAATATAAGTCACCCCTGTAGATCATGTGTATGCTGAGCCCAGAGAGCAGTGTGCTTTCTTCTCCCTGAACCACCCTTGCTGGGCTCTCATTAACCTAAATATTCCATTCAATTCCACTGGTCTCAACTCCATTAGAACTTCTTCAGGAAATCTATGACCTTATAAATAAATCAAATCCCTCGAGTGTGTATTCTTATTTCACCAAGTTCCTTCTTCATCACACTCATTAGAATATAAATTTAGTTTTCATTTTTTTACATGTAATTGTACATATATTCTATAATAGAAACCTCAGTGCCAGTTGGGAACCAGTCTCCTTTTATTTTATTTTTCCATTATTGTTTATCATTCACCAATCACATATTAGTTGACCTATATAATCAAAGGAAATCAATGAACTTACCTGAATGAAGCAGATGAAAGAATTCAGAACCATAGTTCTCACATAACAAAGGTTGGCAAATGTTAACCTTCATTTAGGACAAACTATTATCTCCATGATGAGAAACTTACCTTTACAATATTTCAAGTAGACAAAAGATTCTTTAGTTGCCTCTCAATACTATTTTAGATCATCAATATGCATTCCATTAAATGTGAGTTTTGATTTTCCAATAATATTTTAAAGTTCATTTTGGGATATTATTGGATTTTGTACATTCAAATACTAAGACAAAAATAAATATTACTCACCATTCCTTTTCATTTTTCTCTCTGAATAAACAGAAATACAAAATTAAATCAATATTATGTTTAAAATGTCCCCATATGTTACCTGCAGATAATCCAGATGAGATGCTATACATTTTAATTTAAAAAATCAGCTATAAAAAGTTCTTTAAAAATTAAAAGTTGTCAATATCATTTCAATTACATACAAAGCAATGGCAAAATACATAATGAATTGTAAGCAGAAACCCTGCTTAAAATATGCATGTAATAGTATGGGTGGCCTAGGCCCCCTAATTCATTAGCACATAGCTGCCTGCATGACATAGACATTAATAAACCTCCCCAGAAGGGAAAAAATGAAATGATGGTATCATAAACTATAATCTTCCCAAAGTGGTTAATGCTTTTGTAAACATCCCTCCAAAAAGCAGTTAAAACAGTGAGGAGTGGTTGCTGCCCTCTTGTGCACGTGAGGGCCCTGAGAGAATATGAAGTCCACTACTTGCTTGAGAGTTGTGGAACTACACATGAGAACAGGGATGCCCAAAACACACTGATTGGAGTAGCAGTTAACTAGGAATTGAAAACAATCCAGAAGAAACTCTGGAAACCCACTGTGGGGTCCTATGATGGTTTATTACATTTTAGGAGTACTAGTTTGTTCATTGTGGCAATTCTCAGTGTCATATTTGAGCCAAGATAAGAAGGCTTCCCCTTCCCCTTGTATTAGGAAAAGAAGGGCCCGGCTAGATAGCTCAGTGGATAAAGAGCTCGCTGGGAAACCACATGGGAGGCCCTGGGTTCGGTTCCCGGGGACCTCTCCTAGCGGGCAGACCGCCTTGAGAATGGCAAGCCGCCATGGGTGGGCCGGAGCCGCCGTGGGCAGGGCAAAAAGCTGCCACGGACAGGCAAAAGCCGCCACGGGCAGGGCAG
>PVKH010021836.1:0-14223 GCA_004027955.1 Chaetophractus vellerosus
CCTTCTTCCAATAGGCTTTAGCAGACTATCTGACTCCTTCAAATAAGAACATGTTACCCTCAGGCATATATCAACTAAAACCCCAATTTTCCATTTCTAACTTAGCATAGTGAAGGTCAAATAGCTTATTTATGGAGAGCCAAGAGTTGGTCACAGAATCAGAGACTAGAAATCACAAGTCCTCCTAATTAGATCCCTGTGTTTAGGGATATTTGCGTTTACGGGAAAGTAAGCACTCTTATGAGTGATAAGGATATAGATGTGGCATTGGAGTGGAGGAGGCAGTGCAATAGCATCCCCAGCTCAATGGCCTGCCTACTGTACCTATAGGTAGGTGTCTATGAAGTTCTAACCTTCATTTTCTTTCTTGCATTCAAATATAATCTTTGATCTCCTTTCTCATATCACTTTAAATCTAATTTCTCCAGTTAGTTTCCTCAATCTAACTCCTTGCAGTGTTATCATACCATAAGCCTCAGTGCAGCAAATAATCATTTGTTTTCACAGTTTGTGTTGAATCTCTTACCCAACACTTTTTACTACTTTATCAAATCCATAAATCTGAGCACTGACCTAACGCACTGCTACCTGACTCTTCTACATTATACAGGAACCCTGGAATCACAGAACTTTGATCTGGAAGGTATCTGAGAGATCCTCTAATGACCCAATGGGCATACTGTACAGCTGGTAAAGAGAGGAAAAGAAAGGTGAGTTTACTTGCCCAAGATCACATCAGTTAACTGCAGAACACTGACCAGAGTCTGTTTTCCTAACATCTGGTTCACTGTTATTTCTAGCACATCAAGCTAAAATCTCCATTCCTTTCATTTTATTTCCTGAATCTTAGACATTAGCTCCAAATTTCTGTGTCATAACAAACTGTGGTCTAGCTCACCACAGTCCTCAAATGAAGGAACTTCCTGGTTCCAGATTAAAATTCTTTCTTGCCTTAGGGAGAAGAAGGGAAAGAAAGAGGAGAACTGGGTGTTAGGAGAGTCTCATCCTATTCGTCTTCATTTCTTCCTACCAGTTAGAAAGTTGTAAGGTGACCTGCGGTTATTGATTCTTTCATCACATCCCACATTTAGTAAGATGTATTCAGGGCAGTGAAGGTCAAAAGGCAGAGCAGGTGCTGCTGCAACAACTTCGACAAATATCAGGAAAGATGGTAGATTTAATAAAGGAAGGAACAGTATCATTATAAAATAAATAATTACTGTGAGAGTCTTCCTGAAATCATCCAAAAGCCTTCTAAGGCATAAACGATCCACAGCTATCAGAAGAAAAAAGTAGACAATTGAGGAGCAACAGAGGTCTCCAATAACCCTCAGCCAGTCACCGCCAGGTCAACAGAGTAACTACCTATAAGAGTTTAGTTACTGCAGAAAATAAATCCAAGGGTTTAGCCACTTCAGCATAATTTTCATATTTATGCAAAGGCCAATTTTAAATGACACCTATCTCCAAATCCACACTGTCACTTTTGCTGAACCAGAGCACACACACACACACAAAACGGTCATAGACACACATGCACACACACACACACACACACACACGTCCCTGCATTTGGTCTGGAATAATGCAAGTTCCCACAGTTGCTGGGACTATGATTCCAACTGATTCCTGTCAGTTTAGCAGATGAGATTGGAACAGCTGCATCTTCAATACACACCATTGTCTCAAAAAGATGCAGAGAGGGAATTACAATTAAATTACAGAGCTGTCAAAAAGGGTTATAATTAGAGCAACCATTCACCACATTTACACGGCCAGATACACACAAAAGGAACTAAAAGCTGAAGGGGGGGAAAAACAACAGCCCATATCACTTACCTCAGCTGGAAATTTGGTTGAGGAAAGGGAGGAGGATGAGTTAGTTATCATGCAAACAGCCCATCTATTATAACAACAATGCTTTGTGCTTCCCAAAGGTCTTCCAATCCAGAAGTTGAAGGCACTTTAAGACAACATCTGCAGGCAAAACATCTCTCTTTTACCATTTGGGAGAAGGAGGCCCAGCAAGGTTGCCAGGACTCACCCACAGTTAGAAAGGAACAAGGGAGGAGCTGGGGCTAGAACCACGGGCAAGCGCAACTCCTGCCAGTCAGCTGAACAAGGAACACACAATCAGGACATCCAGCTCTGGGACCCTATTTGCTCTCATCTATATGAGCATATTAATTTATCCAGCCATTATTTATCATGCAGCTATTTGGGAGGCTTGAAAATGGTCCTGTACTTCTCCTACCAAAATGACACAAGGTAAAAGAGAGGAAGAAAAATCCTCAACTGCCATTTATGTTAGTCAATTCTGCTTCTAAAAATAACACATTTACAACCACCAGAATAATGGTACAATTTACTTAGTCAGCTTCCACCTCAGTATCTGAAAGGTAAAATGAGGATAGTGATGCTTATGCAGTGAGCAAACTCTTTGAATACAAAAAAAAAAAAAGCTAAATATGTCACCATACATGATTTCAATCAAGCAATCAACAAATATATCTTATGCTCTCGCTACGTGAAAGACACTGTGCCAGAGACTGTCAGGGATGGAGAGGTATAAGGTTTAAACTTTCTCAAGAGCTCAACATCTCGTTGAAGAGAAAAGATACACATAGAGACAAAGTAAAACAAGGTACAGTGAAACAAGGAAATGTGGAAGAGTTTCCAAAGAAAATATTCAAAGAAAATAAAATATTCAAAGAAGATCAAAGGAAGGCAGTGCATATGTGGCATGAAAAACTACTAATTCAGTCAAATACACGAAATCAGACCAAGGAGGAAAAGTACCCTGATTCTTAGCAATCTGTCTCTCACCCTTTCTTCCCTGATCACAGATAACGGTGGTTTTCTTATCTCTTTCAGGCTTACCTGAGTGATCTCCTATAAGTTTATTTCAGTTGGTCATTCAAATTAACCTTCCTTTCCATTAGTCAGTGGTAGAAGTAATTATTTCCATTACACAGAGCCTCCCCCCCCCCCCACCAATGGTTCCAGTTCCACCCTCCAATTTAAATCCTTGCTTGGTGGCAATGGAGTGAATCACGGGGTGGGGGGGGGAGAAAATATTCTGTTACAGTGATAAAATCTGACTCTGCAGGAGTTCTCTGATTTAGGCTAAGGATTGCAAATACCTGCCACTATTCTGCATCCAGGGCAGATATCACTTATTGATTGTGGGGACCCAGGCCCCTAAAAGTCCTCAGCATGTAGCTGCCTGTGTGACCCAGGCATAAGTTAAAGGTTAACAACCCTCCCCAGAGGGGAGAGAATGCATAGATGGTATCATAAACTATAATCTTCCCAGCGCAGTAAACGTCCTTGATAAACATCCTTCCTATGAACGTAATGTAAAATCACCAAACCCCATGTGCACCGTCACCGGACCCTAGCAGGAATTCTGTTCTCATACCCTATGGAATATCCTTGTTACCCCTTATATCACCCTTCATTTTCCCGTCTCTTTGCAGAGTGCTAACTTCATTCATACTTTGACCAGCCGCCGTGAAAGATTCTCTCTTGTTCGTAAATCCCAATAAAGCTTAGACCTGACTAAATGCCAGGTGTGTTCTTTGGTCTTGCGGCCTCACCAACTCATGCCCCTCAGGAGTTGGGTTGTACAATTGGTGAGCCATAAGCCAGGAGACTGAAAGACCACCAGCAGTAGCGGGCATGAGCTCAGGGAAAGGAGAATTCGCTGGGGAAATCCTGGATTGGCCTAAAATGTCCATGTGGGGAGAGGTGGCTGCCCTCCAGGATGAGTGGGGACCACTGAGAGGATATGAGGATGCCCAAAAAGCTCCAGCAGGTATGCTGGCTGTGCTACAGCAGATAGCAGAGCAGCTGCACTTAAAGAAGGAAAAGGGAGACTGCCAGATAGTGGCAGGTATAGTATGGTCCCTGTTAGGACACTTGCATGTGGCTATAGAGGCAGAACAAGCAACCACTTAGTTAGAAAAGGATAAGTCCTAGCACAGGCAGAGATGAAACTTTCCTTAACTGATCGCCTGTGCAGAGTTGATGATCAGTTATACTACAAAACTGTATAAACTGGAAGAGTTTAATGGGATGTTATTTTGACAATGTTTTAAGTTTTATTCACATTTTATTCCGATCAGAATTTTTATCAAGATCTTAAAAAGAAATTTCAGTTTTGAATCAATAGCTTACTCCTGAACTTTGAGTCTAAGCGCACTCCTGAAGAGTAATCCAGATTATATGTGTTAAATATCTCTCTGTCTAAACTGCTAAATTAGAGCTTAACTGCATTTATACTGGTCACGTATTCCTAACTGGCTACTAACAAAAGTATTTCCAAGAATGAGCTTGCATATACAGGCAACATTGATTCCAGAGGAGATTGTAAAGGCAGTAAGAATCAGAGATGTGAAATGATGGAGAGCTTGGATGTAGCCATACCAAAGGAGTAAGAATTATAAGTCCAATTAGAGAGCTTTATGTTTCTGCTGGTGTGTCTTAACTCTTTTTGTGTTTGTCTGTTTGTTCAGTGTATATTTTCATACCTCTGGATGGTAATATCAAATTAACAAATGAAAATTCTTAAAAGAGCTCTATTCAAATGGACAAAAATTAAATAGGCCACTTATATTGGTAAATGAATACTCCTGGAGTCCAAATTAGAAAAGCCAAATGAAATAAAGTCACAAAAAACCTGAATTAAGGAAGGGAGAAAAACTAAATAGTTTATCCTGAATTTTCCCAAAATCTTTCTATAGCCTATCTTATCCCCAGGGTCTTCTAAACTTGACTGAATTCCAGTAAAACTGATTTAGGAAACTAAGAGGATGGGCTGGGTGTGGAAAGATAGGGAAGATGTGAGTTTAGCCTAGAATTCTGTATACTAGGCCTGGAAATTAAAATGATAGGGACAGAAGGGATATTACAGAATAAACCTAGTTTTGTATAATTTGTCCTGTAATTCCCCAATTAAAATTTTTTAAAAAGATTTATGTTTTAGGGGCGCCGGCTGTAGCCCAGTGGATAGGGCGCCAGTTCACCACATGGGAGGCCCCAGGTTCAGTTCCCGGGGACCTCTCCAAAGCAGGCAGACCGCCTTGAGAAGGGCAAGCTGCCGTGGGTGGGGCAGAGCCGCCGTGGGCAGGGCAATAAAAGCCACCACGGGCAAAAAAAGCTGCCAAGGGCAAGGCAAAGCCACCACAAGCAGGGTGAGTCACCAGCGAACGGAGCAGATCCGCCCATGAACGGAAGCGGAGCCACCCGTGAACAGAAGCAGACCCGCCCGCGAACAGAGCAGAGCCGCCTATGCAGTGACCTGACTCTGCGCAGGAGGAGACAAGCAGACACAGAACACAGAGAAATGAACACAGCAAGAGCAAGCAGAAAGGGGGGTATATGTAACAACAACAAAAAAAAAAGATTTATTTTTTTTATTTATTTGTATACCCCTCCCTTGCTGCTTGTTCTCACTGCACTCATTTTTGCATTCTTCTGTGTCTGCTTGTCTCCCCCTGCTGTGGCATCCCGCCGAGTCAGCTTACTGCGTGGCGGCTTGCCTGCTCATGGCGGCCTGCCTTCTCAAGGAGACCCTGGGAACCGAACCTGGGGCTTCCCGTGTGGTAAACCAGGGCTCTACCAATTGAGCCACAGCTGGTTCCCCCCCCCCCCAATTAAATTTTAACATCTTTTGAGATGACACTAATAATCCAATGGCCGGATTTCAGTAAGTAAAGAAAAAGTCCTTGAAAGCTATGGATATTTTTTTTCTAAATTATGATTTTAAAAAATTAAACAATTAAAATATATTCCAGAACTTGGCAGTTAAGCAGGAACTTAAAACCTTGCTTTTAAGGTTATTCACAATTTTAGAATTTTATTAAAATTCTAAATTAAACCTGTGCAAGAAGGAAAAAAGAACATTTCTTGCCTAAACTGTAATTGTTCCAATTTTATTTAGCTTGAGTGTAATCTCCCTAGGTTTATATGGATACTAATAAAATAAGGTAGTATTAAATCTGTTAAATTTTTAAGATGATGAAAATTATAAGTTTTTGGCTAATGAAATAATTACAAACCTCTATTTAAAATTGTTTTTGCCTAAATTTAAATGAATAGTTTTTTTTTGTTTGTTTCTTTGTTTTCTACAGAACAGAATGAGGGATATGAGACTTAAATGGATATAGAAAGAAGTAAAAGGTTTGTGGAAGTGAATTCATAGTGAAGTAGGCTAATTAGGGAATCAATAGATGGCTCTGGAACCTAGAAGAAAAACTGCCACCATTAACACGTGGACATTGGTATCCCCAAGATGGCTGCTGGAAGACCATTGTGAGATTCTCCCATTTGGAATGAGATTTCCTCTGGAAACCAGGAGAAGCCCTGGATTCTCCAGGGGACTTATTACTGGGCCCTCCCAGGGAATTGATAGGTGGGGTAATCAAAGGAGCAAACAGCTGGGACTCTTCCCTGTCATTAGCAAAGTGGCAAAATAATTAATGGTTCAAAAAGCAAGCACAAAGGCTGAGCTGGCCCTGCTCTTGCCTTTTTCTCCCTCCCTTGCCTTTTGACCCCTGCTCTTGCTTTCTACCCCCCTATTCTGGCCTTCTTCACCCCTCGCCTGGAACAACACAAAAGTAAAACCTGGGGATTTATAATCTATAATGGGAAATTGTAGCCTATAAATCGGCCCTCTTTATCACTCTTCAGCCCCTTCCTCTCTACATGGGACCCCTGATATGTTATTTTCTCCTATTTCTTTTCTCACCATTCCTTAATAAATTACTGACCTAACTAACCTGGCTTGCTCTCGAAATTCATTTCTTGTAGCTTAGCCAAGAACCTAGAGAAAATCCAGCTACAATAATTAATGTTGACTAAAGTTTGATAAGCTTTTTTAAGGGAATCTGTTTTGTCCCTAAGATAAGATGGCTAGTTTTCATAAAATCAGGGTGAAATATGTAAGACAATGCTTGAATGAATATATAAAATTGTAGCAGGTATTGTAGAAGGTAGCATTAAGTAAGGGAATGTGTTTTGTAAAGGTGAAATTTGTCTTGAGATGAAGTAACTATAGTCTATGTGGTTACAGTTGGTTATAGGAAGTTTGCAAAAGCATTTTCTAAACTGAACTATTTAAATGGCTAATTCCAGGAAGCCATTTTTAAATGGAAACTTAAATTGATGTTCTTGACAAAAGGAAATTCATAACAGAGAAACCTGTCAGCGGCCCACCTCAATCTGCATATTAAAGTGGTGGTAGGGAGAATATAATTTTGATTCCATTGGGAACCTTAGATATTCATAAAATAATGGAGAAAGTAGTTTTTCCTGTACTGCTAAAGTAAAATACCTGTTAATTAATGTAATCATGGTAAAGTTATAGAAGTAAAAAGTAAGGTACTAAAAATAGTTGTCCATTTAATATGTCATAAACTGCACTGGAAGTATTTAGAAAGTGTATAAAAATTAGGAGACAGACTTCAGTATTGTCAAACTCCCTTGTGCATTCAAACCAGGCATCTAGTACCCTGCGTAGTGCCTCTCCATTTGAGTTATTGGCTTGGTTGGTCACTTTGACCACTAAAATAATAAAAGGATCATACCACATCTGTGGACATGGCTCCTGAGGTGGATGGAAAGTATGTTGCAATTTCAGAGTTCTGCAGCAGCCAGTGATGGCTCGATAAGGCCAGATTTACAATGGACATTGCTTCCAGACTGGCTCTGTTTTATAGTGCCAAAGGGCGCTATGCAACAGACTAGTGAAACACTGGAGCTTCCCTCCAAAGGCCAATGGTGCTGCAGCATGCTGACTGTGTGAAGGACACACCAAGTGGAGTAGCCATTACCAGAGTGATGTGAGTAGAACTTGAACACAATTTACATTTTGGCCTGCTCCCATGGAGAAACAACATGTATGGTATTGCAAACCTGGAGCTTAGATCTTTAACAGCAGCTCAAAGAGGAACTTGTGCATTGATTCGTATTACATACTGTACCTATATACCTGATGAATATGATAGTATTTCTTCTATTCTAGATCATATGCAGAAGGATATTGAACATATTAAAAGTCTTTGTAAACTTAATTCATTTTCTAAGTAATTAGTAATTCATATAACTGATCATAGGCAGGATATTGAACATGTTAAAAGTATTTATAAACTTAATTCATTTTCTAAGTAATTAATGACTGTGCCTATAAGATAAAAGAATGGCTGTCTTAAGTATTGTCTTTTTTTTGTTTGCCATATGCTTATCTTGTTGTTGCCTGTATTGTCTTTGTGAGTTTGTCTAGGACAGTGCCTTTCCTCATAATTCTCCTAGCAGTCTTAGGCATAACCACTACTGTGGGAACTGGGGGTGGCAGTTTCCTAGAGAGCATTTAAAACTTACAAGATGAAGCCCATCAGATTTGGGATGATGCAGCCTCTGGAGGCACCTGGCTTTTCTCATTCACATGGTCCAGTGTGTCACGGCTGGCCCCCTTTTTGGAGCTGCTTACCACCATTTTCTTTATCCTTTTAGTAAACCATGTATCTTCAAAATTCTAAGTTTATTTCTTCCAGAATCAACACTTCCAGAACAAGGTATTAGTCATGCAGAGGTTTCATCCAGTTCCAACCATGGTACCAACCTCAATAGAATAGCCAGAGAGTTTCAGACCTGTCAGGTAGGGAACTTCTGCTTTTAACCAGTAGGAAGCAGCTACAGAAGAATGACTATTGTCCTTCAGTTCCTCCTTAAGAATAAAGGTGTAAACTCTCTGAGGGGGTAGTGGAGGCAGGTTAGCATAGGAAACAAAGAAGGTGGTTGGTCAGAATAAAGCCTGCCAAAGACTCTGGTCATGAGGTCCAGTTTGAAAGTCCCAGACTACTTTTTTATCTACTAATGGAAACATTGCTTGTATCCTCCTTAGACCAGCAAGATCTGCCCCTTATTGTTTCCCATAAACATCTTTCTTTTTGCCCATAGTGCCCAAGCCAATATAGTAGGATTCAGCAGTAACTCATGCCCACAATCAGACCCAAAGTTGGGTTTGCACAAACCTGCCATCTTTGGGTGCTACTGGCCTTCCTTGGACCATAACTCCTGCAAATTGGACAACATGGAACACCTTGCTGGCATGGCAGAATATGACCCATTGACAAGTTTGGAACAAGACTGTCTCATTTAAGACTGATGGCAGGTTTGTGCAAACCCAACATTGGGTCTGATTGTGAGCATGAGTTACTGCTGAATCCTACTGTATTGGCTTGGGCACTATGGGCAAAAAGAAAGAACCCAGGACCTCCCATGTGGTAGGTGAGCCACATCTGCTTCCTGGTTTTGGACTTTTAACTCCTAGCCCTCTAGCCAGTACACACATACAAACATACAGGGCTCATGCGTCCTCACATGTTTGTGCAAACACACTCATACAAACTAAACATTTAAACAGGTTATAAAAGAGTTTAGAAAAATTCATGGAGCCATAATAGTCTGTATTGGATGATTGCAGCTCTTTTAAAGAACATCCCAATAGTCCCTATCCCGCCTCAATCCATTCTTTGACAATACTGCAGCGAGATGATTGTGTAGCAACTCGACATGACTTTTTTTTTTTTCTATTCTTAATACATGGCATAAACATATGCAGGGTTTTAACTTCCCACTCCAGTAACTATTTTTGGATGTGTGTACTATATATTTTTGGTGGGTGTGGGAAAGGAAATCTGATGCCTTTTTAATTTTTAATGTCAGAATCCATCAGAAAACCCTCTCAAGAACCTGATTTCACTTGTGCTTCTCTTCTCTAACCTCAATATTCATTTCTTGAACTTACTCCCAAGAAAGCTGACAAGGAACTACAAAAGACAACAAAGCTTACAATGGCCCATTTTTACTGTTTATACTTCACAATTTCTTTTCTTTGTTTAGAAGTAAATCATCTAGTTCCATTCATCTTCCCCATGGGATCTAAGCCCCCTCTCAATTAGAAACAGTGGGCATCACCATTCCAAAATCCTCAAGATTGGGGAATGTACAATGGGCTAAAGAATGACTTATTATTATTCTATTGTTTATTATTATTCTAGTAGTGGAAGAACTTTTATCATTGATATAAAGGTAGTGGCAACCAGAGGTTCTGAGGAGGGAGAGGGAAGAATAGGTGTAATATGGGGGCATTTTTGGGACACTGGAATTGTCCTGCATGACTTTGCAATTATGGATACAGGCCATTATATATTTTGGCACAGCCTATAAAATTGTGTGGGGCAGAGTATAAACTGTAATGTAAACTATAGACCATGGTTAGTAGCAATGCTTTATTATGTGTACAAATGTACCACACTAATGAAGGATGTTGTTAATGTGGGAAAGTATGGGAGGGGGAGGAGGTGGGGCATATGAGAATCCCCTATATTTTTTATGTAACAGTAATGTAATCTAAAGCTTCTTTTAAAAAAATGAAGTATATCATTTTAGGAGCAAGTCCTAACTCCTCCATTAACTTAGAACAGAAAAAATGGAAGACATGTCTAATGGATTTGTTCACCTGGTAGTAAAGAAACCCACTCAGTGAAGCTAGGCAGGTAAATTGTCAGATCATAGTAATAGGCGATTATTAACCACAAGAAAGGTAATTTTCAAAATAAGTGACAAAACAACCCATCAGAAGGGCCAAAAACTACAGCCTAGCGTGGAAATAAGAAGCCTGAGGCACTCAAAACCCCAAATAAAAAAATTTGGATTGTCATCTGGGAACTATGATAGGGAAAGGACATCCTGGATCCAGAAATCTTGTCACTCTGCACTTCATAATGATATGAAAAGGGACCAGTCAGGCTGTTCCCCAGGAAGGGTGACTGTGTAGGATTATGAAGGATGCAGAAGGATGCCCGGCCAAAAATGCTGGATGGGGATGAAATCCAGCTTGCCACCACTCACTGAGTGCCAGGCTACATGCCCCACAATAGGGCTGTGTCAGCCTGAAGGAAGAGTTGGGGGCGGGGGATAGACTTCTGGGAAGATGATGGACTAGAAAGACATGGGACTCTCTTCTCTCCGAAAAATAGCTAGAGGACAGGCAGAAATGGCCTGGAAAAAAACTCTTTTAGGGTTTAGGATGCCAGGGTAAGGCTGGACACTGCCCAGAAGAGAGAGGGATAAAGGAAAAGAATCACGATGGCAAAACTGTGTGTTAAAAGCGGCAACTACTACTGCTGGCACCCTTCTCCACACTAAAGACAGTTTTGAATACTCAGGCCTCTAGGGGCCCCAGAGATCCACCTCTCCAGGAAAGGGGAGAGAGAGGGACACAGCCTAAGGCTGACTCAGCTTTTGACCCATAAATTTGGTCTGCAGTGTCCCAGGAGCCCTTCCACTGGGGGTGGGGCCACGCCATTGTTTGCCTTGGGAGGTGGCACATGACTAAAGAGATCTGACCCTCTCAATCTCCCTCTCTACTAACTGGGACTGGTTGTTGAGGACACACCTCCCCAGGAAAGGGGAGAGAGAGGGACACAGCCTAAGGCTGACTAGGCTTTAAAAAAATTTTTTTTAAAGATTTATTTATTCATGGGCCAGCACTCCTGTGCAGGCCAGCACTCTGTGTGGGCCAGCTCTCCGCTTGGGCCAGCTCGCTTTTCAATAGGAGGCCAGGGGAATCGAACTCTGGACATCCTATATGGTAGATGGGAGCCCAATCACTTGAGCCACATTTGCTTCCCCTGACTCAGCTTTTGACCCACAAATTTGGTCTGCTCTGTCCCAGAAGCCCTTCCAGGCTGGGTGGGGCTGCACCATTGTTTGCCATAGAAGCAAACAATGGGACTTCCATTGTTTGCTTTGAACTAAAGAGACCCAACCCTCTTGATCACCCTCTCTATTAACTGGGACTGATTGTTGAGGACCTAGAGGGAAGTGGAATTATTTCCTACTTGGGAAGGGGGAGGAGACTGCTAGTGAAGGTTGGAGAGGAGTCTCTGAGAAAGTCTGACCTGCAAGGTTCTTAGCCTCCAGGGAGGAAACTGTATCACCTTGATCCAGTCCATGTTGCAGCAAACATACTCCCACCAGGCAATGAACTGAGAGGGCTGTCAAAGATCACCATCTGCTGGCAGATCTAAGAAGTGCATGTAAGGAAATTAAAAGTAAGAGAGGCTTTTTCCGGCCTTTACAGCCTCTCTCCCCAAGGCCCTAGGAAGTGGGTTTGCAACCCATTACTGGATCCAGAACCCAGTCTTGAGCAACTAACAGGAACAATGCTAAAGACCCAGGTTGAACCAAGAATCAAAGAACAGCAGTAATACACAGCTTCCTGCCACTAAATCCTAGAGAAAGAGAGAGAAATTGAACATCTGAGTAAACTCCCCATCTTAATCAGATGCCTAGACATCAGCAAAAAATTATTAGCCATCTAAGAAAATGGAAGACATGGCCAAAGAAAAGGAATATATCAAAGCCCAGAAAAGACACAGGATTTGAGACAGTTAATTAACGAGATGCACAGAAATTTCCAAAATCAAATTAATGAGCTGAAAGGCAATATGGCTAAAGAGATAAACGACATCAAGAAGACACTGAGGGGAGTGGATGTGGCTCAAGCAGTTGAGCGCCTACTTCCCACATGAGAGATCCCAGGTTCGGTTCCCAGTGCTTCCTGGGAACAAAACAAACAAACAACAAGGAAACAAACAAGGAAACCAACTTAGGGGAACTGATGTGGCCCAGTGGTTGAACACTGGCTTCCCACATATGAGGTCCTGGGTCTGATCCTAATACCTCAAAAACAAACAAACAAATAAACAAACAAACAAAAGACACTGAGTGAACACAAAGAATAATTTGAAAACCTGAATAGAAAAGTAACAGAGTTCATGGGAATGAAAGACACAACAGGTGAGATTAAAAAAAAAAAAACACATTAGAGGCATACAGCAAAAACAGAATTGAAATGATAGAAGAAAGAATGTGACACTGAAGACAAAATAGCTGAAATTGAAGAGAGAAAAAAATGGAAAAAAATGAGCAGGGGCTCAGGGAGTTGAATGATAACATGAAACACAATAACATATATGTCATAGGAGTTCCAGAAGGAGAAGAGAAGGGAAAAAGGGCAGAAAGAGCATTTGAGGAATTAATACCTGAAAACCCCCCAACTCCCAAAAAGTAATGAATTTAAATGTCCAAGAAGCTCACGTTACCCCAATCAGAATAAATCTTAATAGACGTACTCCAAGACACAGACTACTCAGAATGTCAAACGTCAAAGATAAAGACAAAATTCTGAGCGCAGCAAGGGAAAAGCAAACCATCACATACAAGGGATGTAAGACTTAGCACAGATTTCTCATCTGAAACCATGAAGGTGAGAAGACAGTGGTTTGATACAATTAGGATATGGAAAGAGAAAAACAGCCAGCTGCAAAATCTTTATCCAGCAAAACTGCCCTTCAGATATGAAGGCGAGTTTAAAATATTCACAAACAAAAAGAAACTAAGAGAGTTCATAAAAAAGAATCCATCTTTCCTAGAAATATTAAAGGAAGCCTTAGAGCTGAAAAGAAAAAAACAGACAGGAGAGAGAGGTTTGGAGGAGAGTATAGAAGGAAGAATAGCAGATAGGATAAACAAAAGAGTAAAAAGAGAGACAAAACTAGAAATGATATATGAAAACCAAAGAATAAGATGGTGGAAGTAAATAATGCATTTATAGTAATATCATTGAATGTGAATGAATTAAACTCCCCAATCAAAAGATATAGGCCTTTTCATGAAGATGGTGCCGAAAGTGAAGAAGGAAACCCTTGTCCCTCCCCAAACCAAAGTCAAAGCAAAAGCTTTGAAAGCTAAGAAGGCAGTACTGAAAGGCATCCAAGCCACACACACACAAAAATAAGACCTGCATGTCACCCAACTCCCAGTGGCCTAACATGTTGCATCTCAGAAGACAGCCCAAATATCCCTGGAAAAGCACCCTGAGGAGAAACAAGCTTGACAACCATGCCATCATCAAGTTCCTCCTGACCACTGAGTCAGCCATGTAGAAGATTGAAGACAACAACCCACTTGTGTTCATTGTGGATGTCAAGGTGTTTTGGTCAGCCACAGGCGTGCCTTTTGAAATATACCAAAGATTGGTCGGTCTTTATAAAGGGTATTTATTTGGGGTAGAAGCTTACAGTTACCAGGCCACAAAGCATAAATTTCTTCCCATACCAGAGTCCACGTGTTGGAGGAAGATGGCTGCCG
>PVKH010021837.1:0-14231 GCA_004027955.1 Chaetophractus vellerosus
TTCCTCAGCAGCTAAGGCCTTAGGTATTTGGCCATCAGGCAGCATTTCTTCCACTTAGTTCAGGAGGTCTTCATGACTTGGTAGTTGTAGGGCAGGATATTACAAGTCTTGTATCATTCCACAGTCACACTATAATTTATATAAGCTGCAACAAGGCTATGGGGAGAAACTATGAGGTATCTTTATTGCGTGCTTTATATTGTAGTATTACTTGGTAATATGACTATAGCAATTTGGTAATATTGCCCTTATAAAATGAAATTAGCCTGCCTCTGAGCACCCCAAACTAGAGAAAAAAATTTGAAATTGGTATCATAATTATAGTCATCTTGGGCTTAAGAAAAAATGAAAAGAGACCCTTCACACTGGAAAAATAGTGACCAGATCATGCCCATGGAGCTTAGTATTACATACAATTATTTTTGACCTTCCTTCCTAAGAGGAGTCAAATTCCATCGTTCGTGCTTTTAAAACAATTTAAGGGAAAGAGCCTCACCGGTTAAGGAAAAAAGTATTAATTTTAATTTCTTAGCACTCTCTTAATATTTAAAAACCTTGGTTTTAAAAAATAGTATACATTCAAATGTGTAATAATCATAAGTGCACAGACTGTTTAATAATCACAAAGTGAACAATCCATTCAACTACCATCCTTATCAAAAAATAAAATATGATTAGGGTCCCAAGCCTCCCTCATCCCTCTTACCACCTATGACCCTACCTTCTCTTAAAGGGAGCATTTATCCCGGCTTCTAACACTATAAATTAGCTTCACCATAAGTGGAACCATACAGTATGTATTCTTTCTGTCAGACTTATTTGGTCAATATTATGTTTGTAGGATTCACCTAAGTTACCTCATCTACTACTAGTTCTTTTTTTTATTGTAATAAATATCCCTTCATACAAATATACTATGCAATATTTATCTATTTTAATGTTTATGGGCAATTGCATTGTTTCTAGTTTGGGGCTATTATAAGTAGTGTCCCTGTCTTGAAAGAGAGCAGCTAGAAAATTTACTGCCTGAATTCTGAGCATAGCTGGAAATATTTTAAGTCATGTAAAGTGTATTTGCAGGGCTTGGATTCCAAGAAGAATTAAAGAAAGCCCTGTTACTCAGGGAGGATCTCAGTGTCCCTGAAGAAATTTGGTATTATTTATGAATTCTAAAAGTAGATATTGGATTATGTTTGTAAACGGGGTCTATTCCTCTGTGTGTGTTAGATTATATTAACTTCAGAGGTTTCACTTTCACTTGGTTAAATTATGATTAGGGCTTTGATTAGACCATGTCAGTAGGACATTTAGTCCCCACCCCTTTGGGAATCACCGAGAAAACTAAACAGCAGAGGAGGGAGTTGGAGTTTTTTGGGTGGTGGAACCCCAGGAAGTAAACATGCAGGAGAAGAACACTGAGGAATAGAGATGGCTCCATAGACAAGGCAGAGGCCCTGGGAGAGAGAAAGCCTGATAGTCTACAGCTGACCTTGTGGAGTGACTAGAGCAGCTGAGCCCAGAGAGGAACAAACCTTGGGAGAGAGGAGACTTATTCCAATGTACAGCTGATATTGGAAGAAGCTGGGACCATAGAGCCTTAAGAGGAAGAGGAAGGCTGAACCCTTGCAGATGTCGGCAGCCATCTTGCTCCAACATGTGGCAACAGACTTTGGTGAGGGAAGTAACTTACTTATGCTTTATGGCCTGGTAACTGTAAGCTTTTATCCCAAATAAATACCCTTTATAAAAGTCAACAGATTTCTGGTATTTTGCACCAGCACCCCTTTGGCTAATATAGTCCCACAGAGAAGGTCACATAGTTTCCTGAAAAGGAACTTCTGTGTGCTAATTGCTGGCCTTTGGCCTTAATTTTCTCTTTGCCAGCCGCCCCCCCCCCAATCCACAAAAAAAAAAAAGCAACAACAACAAAAGAGGCCCATACAAATCCCTATGATCAGGTTACAGGGCAATTTAAAAATTGGGCCCCACAGGGAGATAATTGGAGAAATCATTGCTTAGTTGATGATACATTCCCATCACTGATCAATACAAGGCCCTGTTTTATCTATGCATTTATCTATTTATCTACATCTGTCTATTTTAATAATATAATAAGCATCGCTGAAATTACCACCCAACACAAAAAGTCTAACATGGACAACAACTTGTATCTATCTACAAGCTCTGCCCCATCTTGAAATTCCTCTTTCCCACCTGAACTAACCAATATCCTAAATTTTGCGTTTATTACTTTGACTACCTTTTCATGTAATTTTGTCTATATACATAGATTCCAAAATTATGCTTTTTGAAAGATTTTTCTAAATTCTTACAAAAAATGTAACAGGATATATTTGTTTTTCAGAACTTAGATCTTTATTAAATACTATATTGCTGGACTTCTACTTCTGGCCATGATGTAATAACTGGCACTAGACTAGTTCTTCTGATATAAATATCTAAAACTGGTCAAAAGTATTTGATGTGATTGCCCTCAGGCCTTGGACAACAGGCAATACACGACAACAATCCCTGAGAGAAATAAACCTCATTAGGTAAATTCCTCTATTAGCCCCAGCTTTCTGCTGGGAGACAACTTCCTGAATGATGCAGAGGGAGTTGATCCCACTTATCTGAGAATACAGAGATCAGAATTCCAAGCTACTGAGATGGCTGCAAAGTATGGGGCAGGGTACCAGAGAGGAGGGAGTTGCATAAAGAAGAGACCCTAGAAGATTTGGGGTGGGGGAAGGTACCAGACAATTTCTTAGCTGAGACCTGGGCTGCATCTCTACAGGGCCAGCCTTCTTGAGTCTTACCAGGGAGTAACTGCTATGGGGTTATGGACAGAAAGGTGATAAGAGAGATGAAGTAATGCTGGATGGTATTTCAGACCAACCAGAGTCAATAGACCAGTTCTGGACCAAACAGAAGAGCCCTTATTACTACCTGGCCATCTAGCTGAGACATCAAATGACCACTAAAGACCACGGCCTAGAATAAGGTCTACTCTAGACTTGCACCAACACAGACCACAACCAAGGGACAATACTACAGATAACCCAACAGCAACTAATTCTATTCCCTTTCTTCAGTTTGCCTTTGAATGAGCTTGGGTTAAGCTCCTCAGTCTGGCTTAGCCTCAGCAAGTATATAAAGTAGCTAGAGAAATGGGTATACATATAGATTTCACATATCCTCAAGATAAATTAACAGTTTTCCTGTGTTACATAGGCATTTCCCTTTTACTCTAAAAGTAAAACCTACTTACAATGCCCCCGTGTTCCAACGACTCCAGTTTAGAGAATACCTTTTTTTCATAAGCACTTCTTAAATTCAAACCAAACAATAACAAGATAATAGAATCCCTCTTAGTGGTCTGTCTGAAGATGGAAATTTGCAATCATATGAACAATTCTGGGCCCCAGACTTGACAAATGCTGATGGACAACAAAGGGGTATGAAGCACAGCCACTAATCAAACTCCTGTCTGTAGGGACAATTGAGGATTGACCTGGGAAAGTGAAAGAGTGTTCTAACCCTTTGTCCTACTTTCCCTGGGGCAGAAAGTGTTGACCTTCATGACATAAAATTGCTACTTTCTTTCAATCTTATTCAGTATACAAGGGGACATATTTTTCCCCATTATATAGATAAATGCCTACAGAGCCAAAAGGGTAAGAGAGCATGATTTCTCATCAATGAGGCTTTCAACATTTGCAGACAGTGTATGTCCTCCTTCACTGGACAGATACATAGTCTATCATTGATGAGGCACAGAGACCTGTCATATATTGCTTACAAACAGTGGGCATAATCTGTTAGTATCATTTCTTCCTGTGAGGTGGAAAACCACAGGAAAGACTAAGACTCTATTTAGGAGTTGTTCTATATTCTTCCCAAACATCATGGCTGCCTATGATGGCTTGATTATTATTATTATTATTATTATTATTATTATTATTATTATTTTCTCACACTTTCACATTTACATTATATTTGAGAGAAGAGAACACTCTCTTTGTCTCTGGCTCTCATTACTTTTATTCCAGGTTAGAACAGTAGTTGAACTATATTCACTTATGCCAGTTAAAATATTTACCAGTTGAAATATGTGGTGCATGTCAATATGGTTGTTGGTGTTGGATCCTGTTCAATTAATATGGCTGATAAGTCCTGGCTGTGTCACTATAATCATGTCCTGATATATGCCAATCCATTTAATGGGTTTTATATCAACTGGGTTAGTAAACCCAAAGGGATCAGAACATTGAAGGGAACAGTTTTAAAAATTCACCAACAAATCTTCCAGTTAAGGAAAACTAGATTCTGTTGGACATCCACATTTTTAAAAAAGATTTATTTATTTATTTATTCCCGCCTCCATCCTTGTTGTTTTGTGCTCACTGTTTGCTCTCTTTGTCCATTTGCTGTGTGCTCTATTGTCTTCTCTGCTTGCCTTCTCTTCTTGTCTTCTCCTTAGGCGGCACTGGGAACCTATCCTGAGACCTCCGATGTGGGAGAGGCACTCAATTGCTTGAGCCACCTCAGCTCCCTGGTTTGTTGTGTCTCTCATTGTCTCTCTGCTTTGTCTCCCCTTGTTGTACCTGCTCTCTGTGTGGGCCAGCATGCTGCACATTCCAGCTTGCCTTCATGAGGAGGCCCCGGGAAACGAACCTGGGACCTCCCATATGGAAGACAGGTGCCTAATCACTTGAACCACACCTGCTTCCCTGGACATCTACATATACCACACATACTGACAATTGCTTAGTCCTCTACTTTATGTTCCTTCTGTAGAGGATGACTGAGTAACAAACAGAGCTTTTATTTTTTTTCAGTGACTCAAGGAGAGTATTTTAGTTCAAAAACCCTATTGAGCCTTCCTTCTTCAAAGTCCACTATATTTAGCATGTTCTGACAGAAAATGCAAGTCTTTTCTAAAGTGTTAGGGAACCAATCTAACAAAATTTCAAAATATAGACATATTACATCTACAGCTTTTTCTGTAATTTAACATATCAAAATAATTTACCAAAGTCATGTGCCTGTCAAACAGATGTTTGCATATTCATGTTCCAGATAAATCAAATTAATTCACATACTCATGAACATATGTCTAATCAATACTTTTTAAAAGGTCATTTTTCAGGCAAGTTCTCTGCCTTCAACAAGAGAAACTTGATTTTCTATAATTGGAGTTTATATCATTCCACAAAGTTAAAGTAAAGCAGCTCACTGAAAATGTTACCTTGATTATTTACTGTTTATCATGGTAATATCTTATTATCAAGTACTATCCATTTACTACTAATTTAGACAGGAAAAGCATTTTTAGAAAGACTGTCTTGTTTTTAATTCAGTTCAGTTTGTGTTTGAAAACAACCTAAAGCTTTTTTTTATATAATGGGTAAAAGGCCTAAAAAAGAGAATATGATCATTTTTATAATTTAAGTAATTTTTTTCTGATTAATTCTGATACACTCCAAGGCTAATATAACTATTAAACCAAATTGAGCTAATCCAATCACAAAAATCCATCAAATTGTGATATTGAAAAACAAAGCTAACGATAACACATTTACCAGTTAGAATAGTCTATGTCAATTTATATGAATGTGAAAATAATATCAACATTTGGAGCACTCCACTCACACAATGTCATTTACTATTCTAAGTGCTTTGAAACTCAATTAATCCTTAAAACAATCCCATGAAATAAGTATTGTTATCATCTCAATTTTATTCATGAGGAAATTGAAGAAGAGAGAGATTAAAGCACCTTCTCAAGATCCCACAGCAGATAAATTGGTGGACTTGGGTTCTGAACCTAGAGAAATTGACTTCAGGGTTTGCATTCTTATACTCTCCTAACTGTTCATATTTTATCTCTAGAAATATCTGTGATACAATGAAACCAGAGCATTGCATTGGCCCATAAAAAGATGTGTGGACTGACTGACTGTGATGTGGGCAGGAAGACTATTTCTGGGGGGATATATAGGAGCAAATGAATAGGATCACCTCTCTTGGTTTACTGTAAGCATGATTTTCTATAGAACAGGGAATGCCTCTTTGATTTTTTTTTACATGTAAATAGCCCAGAAGGCAGACTCCAAATAGAGTGGGGAATATTCTAACATCTCTTCCTTATGGATAAGAGCAGAGGGGATGATTAGCTATTGGAGTGTTATCCACATGTAGATTAATTATCTCCACAGACCTGCTTTAAGGTCACAGAACTCTAAAATGCCTACTGCTTTATCAAATGGTATTAGAAACTTCTTGGGTGATTGTCTCAGTCTGGGAGGGGAGAGGGGATAGTACTTCTGCCCAAAAGGGAAGACAAACATTTGGTTGATTTAGAACAATCTCTAGAATCATAACATGTTCAGCTATCTTTCCTTTGTTGAATGTACAAAATTCTGCAAAGAGTGAATTGTTTTCTTCGTTGGAATTTTTCTTTCGGAAAACCATTGTAGCTAGTCAATTTACAGTACAAGTAACAAAATGATGGAAAATGTATGAAAACTATATTTTCATTTTTAATGAGAAGTATTTTTTTAATGATAGTGGAAAGAGATCAAAGAATAAATATTATTTTTAAAATTGCAACCTAAATGTGAAACTTTTGTCTCTCTCCTTGGCTCTATACAATTAGTAAATGTCCCTGGATCCCAAATCCCAAAGGTTCAAAATAGATCCAAGCATTACCAAACATATTCTTTGTCAACTCAAAACCTCCAAAGTCAGGGCAGCCAATCTTTCGAGTCGTTCCACCAACTCTTCAAATACTTCCCTTTCCTGTTATTTCTGAATTGTTCTTAGAACAAAGGTTTCAACTGAATCCATAAAGCACTCCTCATATTTCACTGGAAAAACATGACATTTTAGTGTCATTTTAAAGAAAAAATCTGATTAACATCAATTGTTCTTTTCCTTAGCTTTTTACATCTGCTGATTCTTCTGTATATTTTTATTTTGTTCAATTTATTTTAATTGCAATCTAAATCCAGTGAACTTTAAAATAAAATTAGGTGTATACATGTAATATAAGTGATTCTGCAAAACATGTTTCCTGGAACAATTCTTTTCAACCAGAAGGGAATATCTGAAATCTTCTTCAGCATATTTAATGCATATTTATGAAGGTATTTAATTACAATTCAGTTCACACTTTTCCTTTCTATTGAAAACATTAATAAAATTATATTTACACATCCATTCTTCAGTATCTATCAGCACTGATATAAACATCTATATAAAAATATTAAATGTTTTACCTTAGCTTATTAAAGCATTCATATACTGCAGCAAAATGTTTTTCAAATTATTTCTATTTTTTCTCTGCACTAAAACTTAATTTTCAAAAGATAAATATATTTGAATGTTTTTATTACAAGCATAAGAATCTTACTAGATTATGAGCCTTTTTGTGCAAAAGCCAACTTGTTCTTACTAAATTTTGTTAGATACAGATAGAACAAAAAGTATAGGTCCTTCACTCAAGGACCTAGCAGTTTTTTGCTTAACAGACACTGTTTGATAATTTGATATCTATATCTAGTAAATGAGAGCAATTATCATTGGGACTGGCAGTGAGAAAATGATGGCGTTGATAATAGAATATACAGGATGCAGTGTAACTGGTATTTAGGTGAGAATTAATTGCATTCAGACAAATCTGGACACAAATCTCATCTCCCATCACTTGCCAGCTGTATTCCTGGCATAGCTGGTAAACCATTGTGAGTTTCAGTTTCCTCATCTGTAAAATGTTAATAATAATATCTACTTCAAAGGTTTTTAATGAGAATCCGTTGACATGAATTTTTACTAAGTTATCACAATGATAGACACAGAGGAACACAATCAATGCAATTCATGTTGTTTTAATTAATATGGTTGTTATTAGATTAGCCATTCACATTAATCAACTCTTTCAGATAATTTGTGGTACTGAAATTCTTAACTATTCATTTATATATAATAGAAATTTTGAAAACAAATGCAAGAAAAATTGTTTAAAACAATAGCAATAATCATAAAAGCATTACATTCTACCACCCCAAAATCACCACTACTGATAATATCTTCAGTTCATATCTTCTGGATTTTCTCTATGTGTGCATGCTCATGTAAATATACCCAGACACACACAAAATTTTTTTCTTTTACTAAAATGAGATGATATTGTTCATAGTATTCTGCAATCTCTGTTTTTAAGTTAGCAATTTTAACCTTTCCATTCTGATAAATTTTTAAATCAATACAATCCTTTTTTTTAAATGACATTACCTTGAAGCAGAAATTGGAAAATAATTGGATTTTTTTCTGCCATTTTCTCTTTTTAAAAGGAACTTGCCCTAGTGGTCATGGTCCCCAAATTTTATGTAATAAAAAAAAGAGAGGAGAAAGCCCTGCCTCCATCTACCATCTTCAAACAAGTCACCTGCTTTTCCTCTTTTTAAAAGTGAAATCAAAAACAATATGTGACTGGATAAGTGTTAGGAGATTTATTGGGCACATAATATGTTCCGAATATTGGAGTGAGGTAGTATTTTCAACCAACCTTGACTCAGCCAGAAAAAATTTTCACCAAGTTTTCTAAATGCCAACACTTCCATTATCTTCCACAAATTTCCTAGTCCCTGCCATTTCAGTCTCCTTCACATTAATATGTGGGACAAAAGTAAAAATTTATTCTTTTCCAAGGGACTTATCTCATCTTGGATTTCCAAATAAGCCAAGACCAGAAATTTGATGAATCATAGCATACCTTTTAAAGCCTAAATTATCTGTATGTTCATGGACAAAATTCTAACAGGAATTCTCTATTTCCCAATCTAGGTGTGTATTCGTGGAGGTCTAAAACCAGACTCAAGCTAAGATTGAACCAGTCCTTAACATTCTAATATACAACACAACTGGCAGATAGATGTGCAAAGTCATTACAACAATATCCATCCACACAAAGGAGGACATTATACCCCTATGAAGGAAGGGGCAAACAAATGTGACCTGCTTTTCTGAGGTCTCTTCCCTATATCTTAGTAATATAAAAGGAAGAAAACTCAGTGATTGATACCAAGTTGTTGGATGGCTGATGGATATGATTCCTCAAGAGACCCTATAATTCTCTAGAGCAACAGCCCAAGTACAAGAACTAAAACTGATTTAAGTGTGTGGGGGGCAAAGTGGAATGAATTAAGTGGCCTTCAGCAGGCAGGTGTACCACTGTCTGGGGTCCAATATACTGGAAGTAGTAAATATGAATTCCTGAGCACCAGAAATCCTGCTACTAGGAAAATATTCAGAAGAACTGAAAGCAAGGATGCAAACAGATATCTGCACACCGATGCTCATGGTGGCATTATTCACAATTGCTAAAAGATAGAAACAACCTAAGGTCTGTCAACTGATGAATGGATAAACAAGATGTGGACTATTATTCAGCTGTAAGAATAAATCAATTGGGGAAACACATGACAACCTGAAGGAACCTTGAGGATATTATGTGGAGTGAAATAAGCCAGACACAAAAGGATGAATATTGTATGGTCTCATTGATATGAACTAAAAACAATGAGTAGAATTATGGAGTTGGATTATGGAAGTGTACATTGGGGGGAGGTGGAATGTGGGATAAGAAAGGGGACAAGATGCTGGGTATATGTGGAATGTTTTATAAGGTCAAATGTAAATATGTGGTAATGGTTGGAGTTGATGGTAACACATTACAACGAATGTTGATTTATAGATGTGAATGTGGCTGAAACGATAATCTAGGAAGATTAATGTTAGTTGGAGGACAGCCGGAGGATAATATTGGGAATATATAGCAATGATTTTGGAAGTATATGAGGATTGTGGTTAATAATATAAATACAAAGGAATGTTCTACAGGGTGTTAAGAATATAATGATACATGGGAAAGATATAACTAATGCAATTTATGGACTATAGTTAACAATATTGTAATTTTTTGTAGAAAAAGAAAAAATAATTCTATCTTAGAATATAGAATAATATAGAATTCTATATTAATTCTAAAGGTAAAAAATATGGGGTTTGGTTTTGTGAGATATGAATATGATTAAACATTTTTTTCTCTTCTTCATTTTTTTTATTAATCAGGAGACCTTGACTACATCAGTTAACTAATCTGTGTTCATCTCTATATCCTTCTGAACTCTAGAGGAACAACTGAGTTAGCAGTTGGGCTTAGATGAGATAAAAGTTCCTGAAAACACTTTTTAAAAGTAATGTTTCTATAACTTGTTCAGCTGCCTTCTTCTATTGTTTTATTTTTATGATATTGAAGTAAAGTTGTTAATAAAAAATAAAATAAAATAAAAACAAATAATTTGTAGATATCAAAATGGAAACTACCCAAATGTCATTACAGTGCAATGGATGTTTTAAAATAATGATGGTATATTCAAATAATGAAATATGCTAAAAACCATGAGAGCTAACAAACTATAACTACACACAATATGGATGAACTTCCTAAACATAATGTTGAGCAAAAGTACACAGATAAAAAGTACAAGACATTTGCTACCATTTACATAAAGCACAAAACAGGCAAAGCTAAGCTATCCTATTGGACATCAGGATATTTCTACCTTTGAGGGAGAGTTTAGTGGTTTGAATGAAGCACTAGAGAGATTCCGTGGTTCTAGAAATATTCTGCTTCTTGATCTGGATGCTGGTTACATGGGTGCATGCAAATTAATTGAGCTTTATAATTATGTTTTGTGCATGCATATATATATATATATATACTCCTTCAATAAAACCTTTCAACTATATTTATTTGTTTTCCATCCCTTACAGCTTAAAGTTGTTGCCATCGACATAAGAAGCTGCCTTATACAATGGAAAGGACTCTGGACTTGGATTCAGGAGACCTGGATTTATGGCTATGTAACCTTGGGCAGGTCACCGAACGGCTCTGAGTCTCGTTTTCTCATCTGTAAAATAGAGCAAATAACATAAGTTGTCATGAGGTTTAAATGAGTTGATACATTTGAAGGCTTTTGGTAACCTATAAAACACAGTATAAATACATTGTGCTGGTAGAGGAAAAGACACTAAAATAAAATAAAATATTATTAGATAAACTGAATAATATTTGACACACTTATAGTCATAGGTGAAATATGTGGTTCCCTTTTGAGGAACTGATGAGCATTGCTAAAACTTTATGGTACTGGGTAGGAGGCATATTAGAAAGATCATGAGCATGAAATTTCAAATTATTCATTTAAATGTTCATTATCATTTATCAAATAGTTATTGAGTGTTTACTGCATATTAGACACTTTCTAAGAACAGAAGAAAATTAAGTTTCTTCCCCCAAGCGTCATAGATCCTAGGAAGGAGAGAAATGAGATTTGTGCCCAAATCTCAGCTCTGCCATCTACTGCTCATGTAAGTTGAGCATAGTATTCCACCTCTAAAAGCCTGTTTCCTTACCTATAAAATAGAAATGACAACCGTGGATATCTCCATAAGTTGTTGTGAGTATTGTAAGAACTACTGCCTGTAAAGTTCCTGGTTCACAGTTGAGTGTTCAACAAATGAATGTTAATATTACGACTACCCCTACCAGGTCCTGGCATCCAGGGGAATCATATGCAAATGACTTTCTTCCCACTGTAGCAGGACATGTCCTGTTCCATCTTTAATCCTCTTTTCAAAAGACATGGTGACTGTCTTACTTGGATTCCATAAATTAAAAATTCATTTAATTCAAACTCCAAAACAATTTGGATTGATTCCCTAGTCAGCCTAAATTTTTCAAAGCTTTCCAGTCCTGGCAATACTTGACTAATTTACACGTGACATTTAGTGAAAGCAAACATAGTGAAAGTGCCACTGCGTGCTTCCTAGCTGCTCTCCCTGCCTGCATTTCATTGTTTGCCAATTATTTTTACATACTGCCTGCCACGGGGATCCAACCTAAAAGAAAGACTTAATGTGTCAATTTTGCCTTTCCTCCTTCAAATTTCCCCATCTCCTAGAAGCAAAAGTCCTCGCTCCTTAGAATAGCATCCAGTATCAAGCCTGATGAGGCTGCCATTCAGCTGTTCAATCTCATTTTCCAATTCCATGCTCCCAAATCCATGCTGGATGTTCCATCAACTGAGAACTACTTGCAGCTCCACAAATACTCTGTATCATTTCTTGCTAATATATCTTTTTTGGGGCAGTCCTACCTACCTGATATATTGTCCTCCCCTTCTTCCTGCCACCTACCAATAGCTCAGAAGGAATTTGTCTCTGTTCTTCAGAGGAAAAAAAATATCATGACCAGTCTAGTTTGTTCTCCTTTAGTCCTATTTTCCATTTTCCTCCATTTTTCAAAAACAAAATATTTGCAAAACTCTAATATATGGCATGCTTCTTGACCTTTCCATCATTTTCCCTGAGGCTTCAAAATGACTATTCCAAATCCCGGTTAGCAAACTTTTTCTGTAAAGGGCCAGAGAGTAAATATTTTAGGCTTTGTAGGTCCTAAAGACACTGTTGCAACTATTCAACTTTACTGTTGAAGGGCAAAAACCATAGGTAATATGTAATAAACAATTTGATGTCACTGTGTTCCAGTAAAATGTTATTTATAAAGACAGACCTTGGACCAGACTTGGTCTGCTGGTTGTAGTTTGTTGATCCCTGGTCTAGACGGTGATGGCAAGGATGATGATGATGGGACTGAAGCAGTTAAACTTTTGAGCATTTACCATATGCCAGCTATTATCTAATTTTATGCAATAACATTTGAAGATAGGAACGCTTATTATTGCCATTTTATAGACAGGAAAATTAAGGCTCAGAAAAGTTTCCCCAGTGTCCTGTAGCTAGAAAGTGTCTGATTGCAGTACTTTCTCTTCTTCACCCTGCCTTACAGACTAGAGAATATCCTAAGGCCCTTTTCAGTTGTATATTATGTCATTCCTTTGACAGTTATGGCAAAAATGAGTTTACAGCAAATAGTCTCTTCATCCCCACTATGGCAAGCAAGCATCCTTACAAGGTTAAAATGACTTTAAAAAGGTATAAGCACCACATGAGGAATTGAGCTCAAATTCCAGAACCTTCTCAGTTGGATGATGCTGATCTTAACAGATGCTAAGTGGAATTTTTTATGATCTCTAAAGCAGGATGGACCACTTAATGGATTATGGTATATTGAAAAAGCCACTGAATCTCTAAGAAGCCAGAGCCTGCCATATCTTTGTCCAGGTCATAGGGCTATATGTCTTGAGAGGTGCTTTTGAAAATCACCCTCTCAGAAAAATGTGTCAGATGTGGATGAGACAAAGTCTCCCTAAGTTTTTTGTAGTAAGACTAGTAATAAAAAGGCATTAAGTGGTTGCAACACTTCTTGACACTGACTGATTAAGAGGCAGTGCCTGAGATTTTTCTTCAGTTAATGTCAAGAGAGAATAAAGATAATGATGCCCAGTGCTCAGGACTCAAAGTGATGAATCCAACCAGCCGTAGCCACTTCTCAGGCCAGCCCCATCACCCAAACATCACAACTTAAGGTTACTTTATTATCTACCTGTATCTCTCTCATGAAGCAGTAGACTTTACTGAAAGTCAGCTTTCAGAATTTATTCAGTTCTATGGAAATAATTCAGGGAAGCAATGGCAAAGGAAAAGAAAAGAAGGGAAACATATGTGTATAAGATGCTGGCCAAAAACTGATAGGACATAGAAGCAATTAAGTGCATCCCTAAAATGAAAGTTCAGATTCTCTAGAAAAAAAGGGTCAATCTTCTAGATTCAAAATAAGAGTGATGAAATCAGAATTAATTAGTTCCCCTTCACTAATCTCATTATGATCATTAAAAGTTCCACAACCAGATTCCATCTTTCCTTCCTATATCTATCACACACTCCCTATAGTATCTCAAATTATTGTTATTTGTGCACTTGTCCTTCCTTAGTAATATGATGGAGCCATCAAGGCTTGGTGATTAGGGGCATGAGCTTTGGAGTCAAAGAGTTGGTTTGACTGGGAAGAGACTTCAAATAAAAGGGGGAAATGGTAAAGACAGATGAGTTCATAGGGCTAAGAGACTTCAAAATGAGTCGGGAGGGCAACCCAGAGGTAACACTTATGCAAATCCCAGTAGGACCTCCTAGACTTCCAATATGGAAATCACCCCAAACAGAGGGCCACCAGAGGACTTTGAAGATATCCATGTCCTATA
>PVKH010021838.1:0-14231 GCA_004027955.1 Chaetophractus vellerosus
AGGCAGCATCCATTATTGGAATTCTAGAGGCAGAGGAATTAGATACCAAAGATAAATTCCTGCCTTTATAAGCATGACTTTGCCTTTAACTCTTACTGGATACCCTATTATTCTGCTTGACCTGGAACTTAAAATTAATTAGAATAAGTTCTAATTTGAAATTATTGATTGGGTTTTATCTGGATGTAGAGAGGAAATTTCTATTCAACTACCTTATGAAAAGATGTGTTCTTTCCCCAGTGGGAGCAACAATTTATCAATGCCCTCTGAAGTCTCCCATATTTCTCCAAATATTTAATAAAACCTGGGAATATTGGGCATTCTCAAGGTTCTCAAGGCTCATTTACCCTTGGCTAGAAAGGTACATCTGTGATGATAACACAGGTTAGTAATATTTTGTAGTCAGGAGTTTGAAAAGTTGCAATTCATTTTTTCAGTGACCAACTTGTTCAAATTTTTTCATTCTAAATTAAGAATACATACCTACTGGAAACAAACTAGTTTGGCCAAAATCCAGCCCCCCACCCCACTCCCCAACCAATCGTCCTCGCAGAGCATGGGATTGACTGACTAGCTAGTAATTGGTACATTCCAATAATGAAGACCTTTAAGAGGAGATTTATTGCCATAAAACAGGAATCAATGTAGAAATCAATAATTAAGTACATGCAGCAAGCAATTAAATTATGCACATGTGCTTATTATCTCTGATTCCCAAATTTATACAATTACAAAGAAGGTGGAATCATTGCCTTTTTCTTTATTATCAAGGGTATAAATGGTATAATTATAGCTCCAAAATGAGTGAAAATAAATATAATTTTGCTTTCTTTATGCACTGGTACTGGTATCATATTATTTAAGCTATTTTAGTTACACAGCACAAACTGAGAATTTAACCACTGTGTATATCATGCCCTTAAAATCTCACTCTTGGACACAGTACAGACCACATAATTATTCTTCCTTCTTCATGTACCAGACATTATAACAGTATTATCCTCTTAAAAATCTGCCATAAATAAATTGTTGTGTTAAATGATATTGTGGGTATAAGTCAAAGTTCATACTGCTTTAAACATAGTATCAAAAATAAATGCAAACTCTTTAAACCTCAAATTCAAGTTTCTCTACTCTATTTATTGAGCCCTATCTGCAAAATAGTCCCTTGGATGAATTGTCATTCTAACCATGTTCACTGACACCTAAAACATTTTGTAAGTTCTGACTTAGTTTTACTAACAACCCTTTATAACCACAGAGAATGCCTTCCCCAAACTGCTCTGTCTGTCCATTTCAAATTTCAATAAATATTATTATCTATTCTCTGCCAAAAGCTACTGATGTTTCCTTTAAACTCAAATAATAATTGCTGCCTACAAAGTTTAATTGGCAATTCTTAACTATTACTAATATATGATAATCAAAATATAGGTTATTGAGCCTATATTTTGTATTTAATCTTTGAAACAATTTTTTGAAGAGGGTATTATTAGTGATATTATCACTACTAAACCTATTTTACCGATAAGGAAATAGAACTTTAGAAAATTTTAGGAATATGCCCAAGGTCAAATGGCTAGTAAATGGCAGAGCCTGGACTGAAACCTGCAATTGTATTATACAAGGGTCTGTGCTTTTGTATCATCACTTTTATTATTGTTTCAAATTTCACTTAGTATATCTACAATAAAGAAATATGTATTTATATTTGGTAAGTGGTAAATTGAAGTGTTGAAGACTGTGAAAAAGCTAACAGCTATAGTAAAACAAAATCATGGACAGAAAACACACATTAGCACTGATTGTTATACCTAATAATTAAGTAAAACAAGGTTCAAAGGTGAGTTTCAAGATTATGGGTTAAGGCATATGCCCCAAAAAGAGAACTCACTCAGCCTTGTTATGACCTGATTAATTAGAATAAGAAACAAATAAGGGTTAATGAAAACTACCAAAGCTGGTCTCAAAAAGCTATAATATAACACTAGAATTATGACTTTTGTCTGCATTGCTACATACAAAGCGAATACCAAAATCAAAGATGAAACTGGAAAATTAGTTCAGGACAACTTAGAATGGCCATCCTTAGTCACCATCATGGTTTAAGTCATTAACTTACAACTGTAATAATTAAATATCTAGTATGATACAAAAATGTCTGCTGAACATGAATATTCAGATATCAGCAAAGACATATTTCCTCTTGATCTCTTAGCATTTTAATGACACCTGCTTCTGAGACAGGTGAGCTTATTAGATGTGCAAAGGTCATTTTAGTCCACCTGGCCCCAAATCCTTGATGGCAGCAGCATTCTCAACCACTGCTGCACAGGGCAAAACAGAAGCATTTCTGCATGATGGTATTTCATGCTTCCTATTTGTCATTGTTGTGTACACATTTGTCCCTCAATGACCTGGAACTCCAATTTAAAAGACTTCTCTAATAGTTAATTCCAGTTATTTTATTTTAAAATTCCACTCAAGAAATCAACACATCTGCTCAGCAAGACTGGAAGGTACAGCATTGGCACTGAAATCACGCAAACCTGGGTTCTACTCCAGTCTGATTGGCTAATGACCAGCTATGTGAACTTAGACAAGTAATTAAATCTTAGTTTCCTCAAAGGTAAAATTATAATATAAACATTATAGCTTGTTGAGTGGATTAACTGAAATACACAATAAAAGTCTTAACAGTACAAGTACATGGTAAACACTCATTAAAGAGAAGTTACTATCGTTCTTCAACTTCCTTATCATCATCATCATTATTAGGCTTATAACAGGAGTATTAACTATATCTACTTCATAGTCTTACCCTGTGCTACCCAATTGTCAGTCCAAAAGGCAAATTTTCCATGAGTAGAAGACCACTTTAGTTCCTTCTCCCAAAAACGTATTCTAAGAAGTGTTGAAAAGTGCTGGTTTTCCAAAAGGATATTGTGATGGTTAAGTTCATGTGTCAACTTGATTAGGTTATGGGGTCCAGCTGTTTGGTCAAGTAAGCACTGGCCTGATTGCTACTGTGAGAACATACCATGGATTTAAATCATCAGTAAGTTGATTGCATCTACAATCAACTAAGGAGGTTGCCTTCAACAAAGTGAGACAAGTCTCTCCCAAACAATTGAAGGCTTTAAGAGGAAAGGTGATGATTTCAGCAGTCAGAAGTTAGAATTTTCATCTCTATTTCAGCCAATCAGCTTCTCCAGGAGATTCATCTAAACCAGGGGATCTTAACCTTTTTTGTTCCAAGGACCCCTTTTCCAGTCAGGTGAAAATCACAGACCCCTTACTAAGTCCACACTGTAGTGTGTATTATTTAATAAATATATCACACCTGTACCAACACGTCCCCTCAAGAATAATGTTTACTTTGAATTTCAATTCAAGCTCACTGACTGCTTGTTAAGAACACCTGATCTAAACCTTCATCATATTCCCAAATTACAACCTGAAAATTTGGACTTGCCCATCCCCATATTCACATGAGTCAATTACTATAAAAATCTCATTATCTATCTATCCATCTATCTCTTGTCAACTCTGTTTCTCTAGAGAACCCTAACTTACACAGATATAGATCAGTGCTATTTAGTAGAAATTTTGTGATAATGGAAATATTCTATAAGTGTACTGTCCAATATGGTAGTGACTAGTGATATACAGCTACTGAGCTCTTGAAATGTGGCTAGTGTGACTTGGGAACTATATTTTTAATTTTAATTAATTCAAATTTAAATCTAAATCACTCTGTCTATGGCTATCATATTGGACTGCAGAGGAATAGACCAAATGTCATGAAATTCAATGAGCATTGCTTTCCACCAAACCTTATCAAAATGTTCAACCCTTTCTTTAGAAATATGTATGAAAAGATAAACATACAAAGTATTTTCTCATACCACAATAAGATTAAACTTGAAATCAATAATAGAGAGATAGCTGGAATATTCCAAAATATTTGGAGAGTAAACAAAATAACAATGGAAAAAACACAAACTTTCAAGAGAAATTAGAAACATATTTTGACCTAAATGAAAATGAAAATACAACTTATCTAAATGTGTGGGATACAGCAAAAGTGGTGCTTAGAGAGAAATTTATAGCAATGAATGCATGTATGAGAAAGTTCTAAAAGCAGTAAGCAAAGCTTCCACCTTAGGAAACTAGAGAAAGAAGAAAATTTAAGCATAAAGCAAGTAAAAGAAAAGAAATAATAAAAATACAGCAGAAATCAATGAAATTGAAAACAAGAAAGCAAAAGAGAAAAACCAAAGGAGCCAAAACCTCATCCTTTGAAATAAATCAATGGAATTGATAAATCTCTAGCCAGACTAACCAAGAAAATAAAAAAAGTATTACTGGTTTCAGAAATGAAAGATGGGTTATCAATATTGATCCCATGGACACCATAATGATAATAAAACAGTATTATAAACAACTCCATGCCACAAATTTGATCATTTAAATGAAATGGACCAATTCCTTGTAAATCACAGCTATTAGAACTCACACAAGGAGAAATTGACAATCTGGATAGGTAAAAACCTATTAAAGAAATTAAATCCATCATCAAATTTATATGGAGGGGTGAGGGGTCCCAAACAGCCAAAACTACCCTGACAAAAAAGAAAAAAGTTGTGAGACTCATACTTCCCAGTTTTTAAATTTATTACAAAACTGCAGTAAACAAAAACAGCTCGGTACTGGCACAGTGACAGACATATAGAACAATGGAATCAAATTGAGACCTCAGAAATAAACCCTCACACTTTTGGCCAATTGATTTTTGACAAGAATGTCAAGTCCATTCAGTGGGGAAAGAACAGTCTCCTTAACAAATGGTGCTGGGAAAACTGATCTCCATTTGCAAAAGAATGAAGATGGACTCCTACTTTACACCATATTCAAAAATTAACTCAAAATGGATCTAAGATCTAAATTTAAGAACCTGGATTTTACTTCTCCCAGAAGAAAATATAGGGAAGCATTTTCAGATCTTGTGTTAGGGAATGGTTTCATGGAATTTACACCAAAAGCATGAGCAACAAAAGAAAAAATAGTTAAATAAGACTTCATCAAAATTTTTAAATATTTGCCATCAAAAGGCATCATCATTAAAGTAGAAAAACAAACTACAGAATGGGAGAAAATTGTGGAAACCACATTATCCAGTAAGGGTTTAATGTCCAGAATATGTAAGAAATCCTACAACTCAACTACAAAAAGACAATCAACCCAATTAAAAAGGGGCAAAAGACTTGCATAGACATTTCTCCAAAGAAGAGAAGCAAATGACCAATAAGCATACAAAAAGATGTTCAACATCAATAGCCACTAGGAAAATGCAAATCCAAACCATGGTGAGATACCATTTTATACCCATTAAAATGGCTACTAAAAAGTGGAAAATTGCAAGTGTTGGAGGGGATATGAAGAAACAAAAACACTTGTTCATTGTTAGTGGGAGTATAAAATGGTGCAGCTATCTGGTGGCTCCTCGGAAAATTAATTATAGAATTAGCATATAACCCTGCAATACCTTTCTAGGCATATATACAAAAGAATTAAAACCAGAGTCTCAAACAGATATTTGCACACCAATGTTCATAGTGGAATTATTCACAATTGCCAAAGGATAGAAGCAACCCAGGTGTCCATCAACCGATGAATAGATAAACAAAATGTGCTATATACAGAAAATGGATTATGATTCATCCATAAAAAGGAATAAGTTCTGATACTTGGGACAACATGTAGGAATCTTTAAGGTATCTTGCTGAGTGAAATAAGATAGACACAAATAGACAAATATTGGGTAATCTCACTGATGTGAAATAACTAAAATAAGAAAACTCATAGAATCACAAACTATAATATAGGTTACCAGGGACTAGTGGTGGGGTAAGGGAATGGGATTAATGTTTTATTGGTGCAGAATATCTGTTTGGAGTGATGGAAAAGTTTTGGTAATGAATGATAGTGATGGTAGCATGACATTGTGAATGCAATTAACACCGCCAAATTAAATATTTTGATGTGGTTAAAAGGGGAAATTTTAGATTGTTTATATATTACTAAACATACTTACAAAGTCATAGGACTATACAACACAAACAGGGAGCCCTAATGTATATTATGGACTATAGTATTAATAATATAGTTATATTTATATTGTTTCATCCATTTTAACATAGGTACCACACTAAATCAAATTGTTAATAACTGGGAAAACTGTGTATAAGAGGGCTATATGTGAGCTCTGTATATTCTGCATGATTTTTCAGTAAACCTACAGTTTCTCTATAAAATATAAATTAATTTTAAAAATCAAATCAATCATTGTAACCCATTGCTTCAATAGGCTTAAAATGAAAAATCATGTTACCATATTATAAATGTATAAAATACACATATATATTATGATATGGCACTTTGTTGAGATATGTGAATTTTAAAAACTTTAGAAGAGCTTAATATTGTTTCATTTATTTTCAATGGTTTTAGTCACTTTATCTGATTTTAAAGTTAATATACAATAATGACTAAAAATAAACTTTTCAAAAATATATGAAACAAATATTTTTAATATCACTAAGTGAAGATATCTATACACACACAATACACACACGTGCACACAGACACAAACCTAAAGCCAGAATTTTTTCTTATAGATGTTATATATATAAAGCTATAAATACAGGCTTAGATATATTTTATAACAGTTTTAATACTATTTTAATATTTTTAACTTAATACATAAAAATATAGATCTTATTTTGCAATTTTAAAGAATGGTGCATGACTTTCAATTAGATGGAACATTAGAATGTATTCATCCAATGACAAATTGTCAAACTTTTGAATTTTAAATCAGCCTGCTGCAAAATTTTATCACAAGGCAACCAGTACAAATTGTTTAATTCTGATTCAATGTGTCTTGACTGAATCTCTCTTAAATACAAATGCAAATTATTTTAGTTTATTACATTTATACAGCATTCCCAATATCACTACATGAACTCTGGGTAAATTTCAAAGGGTTTCCTAGGTTGAAATTATTAGAAAAATCCCTGAAGCTCATAATAACACCTAGGAGACATATTTTATTCCTCAATATCATTCATCTGTTACACAGTATGAGGTCCACAGCATATGTTTCTTGAACTCTTGCCTTCCTTTGCAAGGTTGGAAGTTTCAACAAAAACTTTCTTGAGTGTCATTTGTGTTGATTTTTGGCATAAGTTGAAAGAAAATGAAGCAAAGAGGAACCACACGCACACAGGTAAAGGAGGCTGTATCTGTAACAAAGGTTAGTAAGGCTGTAAAGATATGAGTGTGCAGGTGCATGTGTATACAGGCATGAAAAGAAATTCAACTCTAAAGGCACACCGCATGCAGGAGATCATGAAGAGTAAGGAGGCTTGTGTGATAAAATAAGAATCTTAAAGCACATCTTAAAAACTAAAGAGATCTTCAACAAATGGTGTTGGGAAACTAGATATCCACATGCAAAAGATGGAAATTAAATTCTTACCTCACACCACATACAAAAATCAACCCTAAATGGATCAAGAACCTAATTATAAGAGCTAATCCCATAAAACTCCTAAAAGAAACCATAGGGGTGGGCACTTTTGTAACCTTGGGTTTGGTAGTGATTTCTTAGACCTGGTACCAAAAGCATGAGCAAGAAATAAAAAGATAGATAAAAAGGACTTAGTCAAAATTAAAACCTTTGCACATCAAAGGTCACTATAAAAAAGTGAAAAGACAACCTACAGAATGGGAGAAAAAAATTGCAAACCATATATGATAAGGGTTTAATATCCAGATTATATAAAGAACTGCTACAGCTCAATAACAAGAAAACAAATAACCCAATTAAAAAATGGGCAAAGGGCTTGAATAAACATTTCTCTAAAGAAGATATAAAATGGCCAATAAGCACATGAAAAGATGCTCAACATCAATCGTCATCAGGGAAACACAAATAAAAACAATAAAATACCACTTCACAGCCATTAGGGTAGCTATAATTAAAAGAAAAACAGAAAATAGTAATTTTTCCCAAGTTTGTGGAGAAATAGGAATCTTTATACATTGTTGGTGGCACTGAAGAATGATGTAGCCACTGTGGGAATCAGTTTGACAGTTCCTCAGAAATTTGAAAATAGAATTTCAATATTATTCAGCAATCTCACTTCTTGGTATATACTCAAATAATTGAAAAAAGGGACTCAAACAGATATTTGCAGACTGATGTTTATAACAGTATTATTCACAATTGCCAAAAAAGTGGAAGCACCCCCAGTGTCCATCAACAAATGAATGAATAAAATGTGGTATATCTATACAACAGTATATTACTCAGCCATAAAAAAAGAATAAAGTTCTGATGCATGCTGCAACATGAATGAACCCAGAAGACATGTTCAATGACATAAGCCAGACACAAAGATAAATTTCTCCTATATGAAATATCTCAAAGAACAGGCCCATTCTTAAGGCTTTAATTAGCATTGATAGGCCAATGACTCTAATCAACACCACCACACTCCTAAACTGTACACATATATTTAACACTGTCAATTTGATCCCACTCTTGGGTATATAACAGGCATCTCAAAATCTCAAACCCAACTTGGCCAAATTAGAACTCTAGACTTTCCCAAATCCTCTTCTAGCTCAGTCTTCTGATTCCCAAAAAGTGGTAATTAGCACCCACTAATTCTCTCTGTCCAAAATGCTAGAAATCACTATTGGTTTCTATTTTTCATTTATCCTTAATGCCCAATCTGTCATCAAGTCCTGTCAACTCTGCATCCAAGACAAATCCCAAATCCATGTATATTTATGTCTCCATTAAAGCAACACTGTACAAGTGATCAATATTCTTCACGTGGAGCACTTGTCTGATTATTGCTATGAGGACATTTCTGGACTTAAATCATCAGTAAGTTGATTGCATCTATGGCTGATTACATCTACAATCAACTGAGGAGATTGCTTCAACAATGAGAGAAGTCTCATCCAATCAATTTAAGGCCTTAAAAGGAGAAGTGATGATTTCAGCAGTCAGAAGAGATAATATCCACTCTACTTCAGTCAGCCAGCTTTTCCTGGGGAATTCCTAAGCAACCTATAACTGCCTCCAGGCCAATGGGCCCGAGTTTTCCTTACTTTCCATAATATCTCTCCCTGTTCATGTTGTTTATCTTACTTGCGATATTTTCGTTTATTCCCTTGTTCACTCTTTCAGTCATCCTCTCATATGCACCTTGATTTTAAATCTGTGAATCTATGTCAATCACTATATCTAGGAACTCATGTTGGAAGGGTGAAAAAAATACACAGACTTTGACTTTAATGAGTTGACAGATGAATGAAAACAAAAAGAAAAATAGAAACTCAAGTAAGTCAAGTGAGGAAAACAAACAGCACAATCTAGGGGCCAAAAGGAAGATGCATCAGGGCACAGGGGAAAGTGAGAGAATGTTATCTCAGAGTAAATGAAGCTTGGTTATTTCCTGGAGAATGAGTAAGACACCCGAATGGAGTATGTCATTTAGACTCAGAGAACAACATACAGAAAGGCAGGTAGACAACATGAGCCTTCAGTGAACTACAAGTAGTTTTCATGGCTAAAAAAAACCTATGGGGAGCTGAGTTTAATCATGAAGGACCCCAAATGCCATGCAAAAGAATTTGAATAATATCTTCTAAGTGGACAGGAAGTGACTGATCCATTTTATGTAAGGGAGCAACATAATTACATTTGACTTTTACAAAAGTGGAAGATGAACTGAGGAGGTTGGTAGTGCAAGATTAAATACAAAGATATGGAATGCCTCCAATATATTGGCAAGAAATAATTAAACCCTGAAGTTAAAACTTGGTAGAAGAGAAAAAAAAGAAAAGAAAGAAGAGAAAGAAGAGGAAGGAAGAGAGGAAGGGGAAGGGGAAGGGGAAGGGGAAGGGGAAGGGAAGGGAAGGAAGGAAAAAAACCCACACACCACCATCAACAATAATAACTGTAACTCTCACTATATACTAGGAATTTTCCTCAGTGCTTTGTATCATTTCATTTAATACACTTGGTCTCTGACTATTATTATTAACACAATTTTTGCAGATGAGGAACCCAAGGCACAGAGTAATTTGCCCATGTATCCATAACTATTATGTATGGTCTAATTCTAGCACCTGTTCTCTTAAATGTTGTGATATCTGGGCCACTGCATAGGGCCACACAATGTAGCCAAGGTACAAATGTAGCTGCCAGTCCCTTTACTATGTATATATATTCTGTGGAATTCTATAAAATAAGAGAGTAGTGTCTCTCTTCTCCCATCTAGCAACTACCTCTCATTTGAGATGCAACTCAAACTCCCCAACTTTGTAACATATTCCTGTTCATTCAAACCCACAGTAAACTTGCTCTCCTGGTCAGGATCAACCTGAACCTAATTACATACTCTTTGTTGTTCTTGTATCAAGAGTTTTTTTCACCCCAAGTGAAAAATCCTGTTTCCATCACAATGTACAATTAGATGAGTCTACATGTTTTATTTTCAGATTTGAGGAGCTAACTTACTAAAGAATAGCATGAAAAAATTCTCAGGTTAAAGGCTTGAACTTAATTTGAGTTAAATTATATTGCTTGAAGAAAACCTATTTTCTTCAATCTATAATACTATCAGCACATCTAACAAACGCTCACAATGGCTCACAAGATACAACCAGGTAAGAAAATCTGGTGGCTCAATAAAAGCTCTCATTGGAAAAGAAAGGGCTTGAAATTATGGATGACAATTTAATCTATCACCTTTTGGGATAGATTGACTTCTATGACCATCTGACAGTTCTAGTGCTGCTCCTTTGTTGAACATTTGATGACTGCTTTTCTCCTATTCCAAATGAGGACTTTACTCAAGATTTGCTCCTTGAGTTCAGCTCTTTCTTTTTAATACTGGTTTTTGTGTTTTTTGGTTTTTGTTTTTGTTTTTGTTTTATTTTGGTTAATGGCCTTCATTTATTTTATGGATTTAACATCATGTTTCTATGGAGACAATTCCCTGTCTATATCTCTAGTCATTTCAAGATTGCGTTGTATACTCACCACAGAACTTAACACAAAAATTTTCACAGAGTAAATACTTAATAAAAGTAGCTAGTTTCAGTTTAACTATGAATTTGTAGATCATAAAGAAAAAGCCTTCCTTTATTAAAATGATTTTTTTGTTGTTGCAAAGCACACAAGGGTACCTTATTTATCAGTCACTCATTTTTGTGAATTGGGGATGGGTTTCAAGGGAAAAAATAAAATTTATGTAAGGAAAAAATAAAATTTTATGTAGGATTTCATGTAGATAAACAAATAAATGGAAATTAATATATATGTAAAAGGATGTTGTATGTATGTCCATACACACATAGGATAGTAAATGCAATTTTTCCAGCTACCCCAGGATATTAAATTCATATATATATGAAATTTATGTAACAAAGTGTTCTGTATACTTTTCCTATTTTGAAAGTAGTGCTTCCTGTTATTTCAGAGTTTCAGAGATTAAATTTTGCAGGATTTGCACAGTGATTTAGAGATTATAAATCAGCTTTGTGAAATTTAACTCATTTTCCACCTCAAGAAATTGTAAATTGAGATCAGGGAATTGATGGTAGAGATTAAAAGAAAAGTTTTAGTGAGAATTGTGCGAGTACTGTTACCTTCCTCCTGCTTTCCCATGGGCCTCAGAGTAAGGATAAAGCAATTTAGTGGGATAAGTGTGTGTGGCTCTGTCCCCTGAGCTGAAAGGGATTAACCCTGGAGGACTGCCTGGAGGGGTGGGCTGAGCCAAAAGAGAGATTCTGTGGGCTCCATGGTCCAGTAGAAAAGGCATCTCCCTGCCAGGAATTTGCACAAAGAACACAAAAAAAGACTGTGAGAAAAAGAGCTACCATTTGGACATCCAATCACATAAGGATTTTATTTCTAATTCTGCCGCTTTCTCCCTTCCTGATCCGGGTTGAAAGGGACCGGAAGAAACAGCTGGTGAAGAGAAGATGCAAACTGAGAAAAAGGGAATAACCAGAGTTAAACTCTTTTCTCCACTGCAGGATTCTAAGGCACAATCATACACAAACTGAGATGTTAAGCAAGAGAGTTTGAATCTTGATCTAAAGATAGGAATGGACTTTTTAATATTTAGAAATTGAGGCTATTTAATAGCTGGGATTAGACTCAAATTTCACCCAGGAAGTAAGGAAGAATACTACTACGGAGTTTGTTTGAAAACGTGTGTGGGAAAAAAAAAGCTATTTTATTATGTCACCCCTCCTGGATCCAGTCTGTTCATTACACATTTTTATCAAATGAATTTATTCACAAAGCTTCAAATGTTTATATTTCAAAGAAAACTTCTAGTGATAAATGAAAATTCTCTTAATAATTACTGAGAATCTTCAGCTCAATACTTTCTTTCATAATATTGCTAAATTTGATTATATCAATAAGATACATTTTAATAAACTATAGCAGTGACTAATATATGCATATATAAATATTCATATAAATCTATGTGTACATATATATAAATAGGAGCATATAAAGTGTAAAATAAAGTAGTATGTGTATATTTTACCTTATTATATCTAGATGCCTCTCTTTAAAGAAATTTAAATTTCTTAATTATTGTCATTTGAAAAATTATGAGGCTAATCAGAAGTGAATTTAATTAGATATTTTTTCAACTATTTAGATGGGTTAAGTTAGTGGTCTTATGATGGCATATACAATGTTTTCTCTCTCTTCTTACTTAAAACATTCTATTAAAAAAGTTTTTAGGTTTAAGGTATAAACCTACATGAAGAAAAGCAAAAACAAAAAATTTTGCTGTGTATTTGCACTACACTATTTTTAAATTCAAGTTTACCTCTGTAACAAGGAATAAGTACAGCAGTTATTTGCACCTCTAACAATTGTAACACAGAAATATGAATATCTCATGAACTATGAATTTGACCTTAGACTGTATGTTTTTTCACCTTATGTTTACTATGTTCGGATGGTTTACAACACTATAATATACTGTTATAGGGTTAAATTGAAGAGTGAAGATGTTATTAATTTTTTTCCTTTTCCTTAGGGTTTGGTTCTCTGAGGCAGTACAATAAAAAAACAAGTAATGTTTTGGCTTCTTTAAAGAAGCCAAATCAAAGGAGGATGGAAAATATAACCCTTTCATTATTTGTGCAAAAACAGGAAACTCTCCTAGGCATAAATCTTTGAGAGCACTAATAATTTTTATTTGCAAAAGGCCCATTAAATAAATACACAAAAAGGCCAGTTTCTTAAATTAGGGAAAGAACAACATTTTTAAAATAAACTAACTCATAATTCTTATAGAGTACAGAGTTGGCAAGGCTAATTTAAATTTTTAGCAATTCAGGATAAATTTTAGTCAATAATCACAGCTGTCCTTCAGCAGACATAAACAACAAACACCCTAGAGCTACTTACAGTTAACAAAATAATCTGCCTTGATATCTATCTTTTTTTCCCAAAAGACTTTACCAGAAGTAGAAAAGGGGAAAAAAAAAAACATTTTATTGCTGAGCAGTCTGCCAGCCAACTACAAATAAGAACCCACCAGAGGTTGTGATGGAGTACTGATTTCTCTGGCATACCATAGCAGGGCAATTGATAAAGCTTACAATGGTGTTCAGTTGGGATGGGGTACCACTGAAAGGGAAGACACTGTCAGATACAATGCCTCAGACCTTCCTTTGAGATGGTGGAGGAAGGGCAATTATCAGAAGTATGGAGTAAATAGACTATTTCTGAGGGGTATCAATGCACTGTAGGGTGACAATGAAAAGCTGAGGAAAATAATTCACTAACCGAAGGTAAAGTGTTTAATCCAAGAGCTTCTTGGCCACATTTAAAGAAAATCCTATCTCCTGCAGTTGGAAGGCATAAAAAAGCTGAGGATTAGGCCCAGGTTTTAATTATAAGGACAGCCTTCAAAGACCTATAGGATAACAGTGGTGGTGATTCCCATCATATCCCCATTTAATTCACCAGTTGGGCCATGTTTTGGTCAGCCACAGGCGTGCCTTTTGAAATATACCAAAGATTGGTCGGTCTTTATAAAGGGTATTTATTTGGGGTAGAAGCTTACAGTTACCAGGCCACAAAGCATAAATTTCTTCCCATACCAAAG
>PVKH010021839.1:0-14235 GCA_004027955.1 Chaetophractus vellerosus
TTCTGAATAAGAGGGCAGAGCTCAAGAAAATATCTGTCTTATCACCAGCTAGTTAGAAAACCAAGAAACAAACACATCAGGGAATAAATCACAGAGTTAATATTTCAAAGTGTACAGTGCAAGAAAAGAGTACAAGAAACAGGAAATTATGGCCCATCCAAAGGGAGAGGATACAAATCCTGAAAACACCAATAAAGAAGAAAAGAATGTAGGCATACTGAACAAAGACTTTTAAAAAATGAACTTAAAAATTCTCAAGGAGATGAAGGAAAGTACAGAGAAAAGAATGAAAGGATATCAGGAAAACAAAGAATGAGCAATTTGAATGAATTATTAAAGAGACAGAGATTTTAAAAAGGAACTGAACAGAACTGCTGGAGTTGAAGATCACAATAACTGAAATGAAAAATGCTCAGAAAGGTTTCAAGAGCAGATTAGAGATGGCAGAAGAAAGAATCAGTCAATTTGAACACAGGACACTTGAGTTGAGCCAGGCTGAGTAACAGAAAGAAAAAAAAGAATATTAAAAGTGGAAATAGTCAAAGACACCTCTGGGACACAGGCAAGTGCACCAATAGACACATAATGGGTTCCCAGAGGAGAAGAAAGAGAGAAAGGTGTACTCAAGCATGGAATATTCAAAGGAATAATGAGAGAGAACTACTCAAACTTAGCAAAGGAAATGAATATGTACATTCAAATCTCAGAGAACACCAAAAAGGAGACATGGAGAAAAATACCACCTGTCACATATTTATCACACTATCAAATGCAAAGTACAAGAAAGGTTTCTGAAAGCTGCAAGAGAAAACCAGTGTGTTAAATGTAAAGCAGTGCCATTTTTATTGAGTGCCTATCTCTTGTTAGAAACCTTGAAGGCAAGAAGGCAGTGGGTTGAAATACATGAACTTCTGAAATATAACTGCCAACCAAGGATTTTTATATCTGCAAGCCTTTAATTTTATAATAAGCAAGAGCATAAGACATTCTCATATAAACAAAAGCTTAAGTATTTCATTACCACTAAACCTACTGTATAAGCAATGCTATCCATAGTTCTTCAGACTGAAGGAAAAGGCAGAATAAAGTAATAAAGGCCTGTGTTAAAGGTAAACATTTGAGTAATTATAAATGTTAATATTATTTGGGATGTAACTCCACTTCTTACTTCCTAAAGGTGCTAAAATGCAAATCCCTAAAAGGTAATGATAAATCTATGTTTTGGGACATAAAATGTACAAAGATATTCATGATAACAAGTATAAAATAAAAGGTGGGAGGCAAAGGAATATAGGGAGTGTATATGTGCATGTTACTGAAGATTAATTGATATCTAATCAAATATGAATGTTACATATTCAAGTATTAAATTTTAACCCCATGGTTCCACAAGCAAAAATAGATGGGAAATATATCCAGAGAGAAAAAAGAACACATTCAATATGATACAACAACAACAACAACAAAAACAATCAATAAATATGAAAGTAGGCATTAACAGAAGTAAGGGACAGAAAAGATAAAAGATTTACAAAAGCTAAATTCAAAATGGCATAAGAAATCCTGTATTGTCAGTAGAAACTTTAATGTAAATGGATTAAAGGCCGAAAGGCAGAGATTGGCAGAATGGGGAAAAAAAATCATGATCCAAATATATGCTGTCTATAAGAGCCTTACATTCAAAGAGAGAGTTAACTTGAGGTTGAAAGGATGGCAAAAATATATGCCATGAAATTATTAACCAGAAGAGAGCTGAGTTGTGTATATGACTGTTTGATAAAATAGATATTAAGTCGAAAACAAATACAAGGGACAAAGATGATCATTATATACTCATAAAGGGTTGATATATAAATATATATGCATCTAAATACCAGAGCCACAAAATGTATCAAGAAAATACTGATGAATTTGAAAGGAGAAACAGATGGTTCTACATTAATAGTAGCAGACTTTAATTTACCAATCTCAGTAATGGATAGAACATCTAGTCAGAAGAACAATAAGGAAGTGCAAAACTTGACTGTTATTTTAAACTGTCTAGACCTAAGAGATATATAGAACACTTATCTCAACATAAACAGAATACACATTCTTCTTAAGTGCACATGAATCATTTTCCAGGGCAGACAATAAGTTGGGTCACAAAATGACTCTCAATAAATTAAAAAGTAAGCCAGACACAAAAGAACAAATATTGTATGATCTCAATGAATGGAAACACTTAGAATAAGCAAACTCATAGAGCCAGAACATAGAGTATAGATTATTAGGTGATGCTGTGGGGATAGGGAGTGGGAAGTTAATGCTTAAAATTTACAGGTTCCTGTATGCAATGATGGAAATGTTTCAGTAATGGATGGTGGTGCTGTTTGAAATATAATATGATTACAAGGTGAAATGTTTAATTGTATATATGGTAAAAATAAAAATTTAAACAAAATCCATTTATCTACACTAACACAAACAGGGAACTCTATGTTAAAACATTGACTTTAATTAATAGTACAATTATAAAAATGTTCTATCATCAATTGAAACAAATATTACACACCAATCAAGGTGTTGGTGGTGGGGTGGTGTATGAGAATCCTGTATTTTATTAATCATTTTTCTGTAAACTGACAACTTTTCTAATTAAAAAATACATTAAAATTATTTGAAAAACAGAAAAAGTTGCAATATGTAATGGATTCCTTTACTAGAATAGTTATTGATGCATGCAATTTTCAAAATGTGCTTGCATTTTTGTAATCACTTTCACCTTACTTCTTTCCACCTTCCTAATTCCTGGCTTTTCTTTTTTTTTTTTGCTTTTCCCTGAGGATCTGCAGTAAATATTTTTGAATATATTCTATAGTCTTTGGTTAAAATGGCAAGGGTGAAGTACTGAAAGTGGGGGAGAAAGAAAATCGGAGAAAAAAGTTGAGGTAGAGAAAAAGAGAATGAGGAAGTTTTTGTAACAGAAATATATTTTTGTTATCAATGAAATATATTGATTAATATTTGTATTATTAATTGATAATATTTTAGCCATTAAAAATAAATTAGAAATTATTTTAAATATGTGTATGTGTGGTTTTTTAAGAGCATGGGAGAATTGTCTAAATTATGTTCCTTATTTTTGCTATGTTAAATACCAGTTATTCTACATTTACATTTTATTCACTTTGAGAAAGAAATATCAGCAGCTATTCCTTTATTAACTTTGAGTAAGTAATAATACCTCTGAAAAATATGGGTTTAATTTTCTGGATATAATTTTATAACATATTTTAAAACAATTACAAAATCTTTAAAATTCATTTCTTAACTTACCATCTAAAATCACCTGGTAAACCATTACAAATATATTTCTCCAACAAAGTAAAATGAACTTTGAAAACAGGGGGCTATCACAAATGCTTCAAGAGCTAGTATGCAATTAACTGCATGAAGTATCCTGGTGTAAGTTAAAGAAAGTAAGAGGAAATATGAGGAAGTGGATGTTGCATGCTTCTTCTGAAGTATCAAATTTGAAGATAAAATGAAAAAAAAATGAGACACTGGGAGAACATAAAGAAGAAATTGTAACTGTACATAAAAGATAACAGATATTACATTGATGAAAGTAACATTGAAAAAAATTATTGTACTTATTACTTATTTTTTATATTTACCATTATTTTTATATTGTACTTTTGTCTTTTCTTAATTATTATTATTATTTGTTGTTTTTAGCTTTGTTTTAGGGAAAATTTTGGATCACAGAAGGGTCATAACTTTGCTAAGGGAGAATCACTGGTATGGAGTGACAGTGATGGGAAGATATATGGGATGGGGTTCATCTGTGGCATGCCTCTATGGAATGAGAATGTGTTCAAGTGGCCATGGGGTGTTGTCTCAGTGCAGGGAGACACACACAATAACCAAAGAATATTGAATTCCCATCCTGGGATATCCTGCTACACTCTCTAATAGCATGGCAAAAATTCCCCAAGTACATAGGCAGTGCCTAGGAAAGCAGGACAGACCATTACGCTAGGTCCTTGATATTGAGGTTTGTACTCATGAACTTTTTCTCAAGAAATTGAAACTTAGCCTAATATTTTATATTGCCTGAGAGTTACCTCCTGAGAACTCCCTTGTTGCTCAAATGTGGCCTACTTCTTAGACAAACTCAGCATATAAATGCACTATCTTCCCCCTGGCATGGGACATGACTCAGGGGGATGAAGCTCCCTGGCACCAAAGGACTATTACCAAGTGCCAACTAGTGATGCATCTGGAAAAAGACATTGACAAAAAGGGGGAAATATTAAATACAAGTGAGCTTTTTGGCTTAGAGATTTCAAATTGAATTGGGAGGTCATTCCAGAGGTATGCTATGCACATCTCAAACAGGATCTCATTGACTGCCACAGTAAACAATGTCCCAAACAGCAGGGTTCCTGAGGGCTTTAGAGACTTTTAGACACTATATGCAAGGCAGACATTCTCAGATATTCAACACCCTGTCAATGGGCCTTACTTTGGAGGATATGCTCCCCAAACTGACAGAGTTAGACTCATTTACAATTTCCCTACTCATGATTCTTTGGCCCCTTTTATTTTAACTTAAAATTTAGCACTATTCTCATTAAATATGTCCCAGAGACTTAAATCTTTGGTCATTTCATATGCTGGTTGAGCCCTGAATCTCAGCAAAGTTTGCAACATCTGCTCTCCAGTTCTCTGGACTCGTACAGGACAACTAACAGAAGGACAATAATGGACAATGTCCATCCCAAAAAACAGAGTATGTACAACTGTGAGTAAGACAGCTCCATCCACCTGCCCCATGGGATCTAAGCTCTCTCAGAAAAAAAAGCAGGCGTCACCATCCCCAAATCCTCAAGTTTGGGGAATGAACGAACATAATGGGGAACTGCAACTGTGGACTTTAGTATATTTATGATTATTCTAGCAATGGAAGAACTTGCATCATTGATATAAAATCAAAGGCCAACAGAGGTTCTGAGGGGAAGGAGAAGGAAGAATAGGTGTAACAGGGGGTACTGTGTGGCTACTGGAATTGTCCTGCATAACATTGCAATGACAGATACAGGTCATAATACATTTGTGAAAACCTATAAAACTGTGTGGGGCAAACTGTAAACTATAATGTAAACTATAGTCCATGGTTATTAGAAATGCTCCAATAAATGTTCATCAGTTGTAACAAGTGTACCACACCAATGAAAGATGTTGTTAACAGGGCAAATTGTAGGAGGAGTAGGGCTGTACATATAGGAATTCCTTATATTTTTGATGTAACATTTATGTAATCTAAATTTTCTTTAAAAATAATAAAAATTTAACTCAAAAAAAGTACACGGTCAAGACAATTTATGGAACCCAGATAAAGGCCACTAGATGTGAAACTGAAAAGAGTAGAGTACTTTTGCTGAATTATAATTTTGAATGTCATTCTTATATCCTTATCTCATTTTCCATCAATTTTATAGCAAACATTTTCAATTAACAAATCTTAATTTGAATGTGGCATTTCCCCTATTTTTACTTTCTCAACAGTTCTCCCTTTATATTTGTTCAAAGGCAAGTGCTTCCAAACTTTCAAGGAAGAGATCACTCATATTTTGTACAAAGTCTTCCAGATTATACAAAGTGAGGACTACTCTGCAACTCATACTGGAAGGCCAGTCAACCCTGTTTTTAAAGAAAGGTATAAATGATATTTATGGTGCATCATTTCATATATACAGATACAAAAACCTAAAAATTAATATATTATTAACATCTACTGTAAAGTGAAAACTCTAATCAACTTTTTGTCATAATGAATTTGCCTATTCTAGATATTTCATATGCAAATAGTCTTAACTGAAATGAATACATTGGTCAGATTAAGATAATCTAGTTTACCAATGAGCAATGCAATTGGGAAAAGACCTTGACCAAAAGGGGGAAAGGGTAAAGACAAATGAGTTTATATGGCTAAGAGATTTCAAAGTGAGTCAGGAAGTCATCTCTGAGGTTACACTTTTGCATGTCTCAGCAGGAACTCATTGACTTCTGAAGTAAATATTACCTCAAGTAACAGGGCTCCTGAGAACTCTAGAGACATCCACACACTATAGCAAGGGCAGACACCTCAGGATTTTGGCACCTTGCCATTGGGCCCTACTTTGGAATTTATGCTCCCCAGTGTGACAGAATTGCACTCAGTTGTATTTTCCCTACACATAGTTCTGCTGCCTCTCTTTTTGAACCTATAGTTAGTACTAGAGTTGATAGTTGTATGTCCAAGAAACTTAAATCTTTGGGCTGTCCATGTACCATTTGGGCCCTGAATCTTGCAACACATACTCTCCAGTTCATTGGACTCACCCAGGACAACTAACAAGGAGATGATGACTGACAACGACCATCTCAGGGAATAGAGAGAGTCCACAACAGCAAGCAAGAATGTCCCATCCATGTGCCTCATGGGATCTAAGGCACCTCTCAAATACAGGTGGAGGGGGCATCACCATCACAGAGTCCTAAGGATGTACAGTTGTAGACTTACACTTGTTCTATTGTAGACTTGTGATTCTAGCAATAGAAAAAGTTTTATCATGGATGTGGGGGCAGTGACCACTGGAGGTTCTGAAGGGAGAGAGAGAAAAAAAATAAGAGTAATTTAGGGGCATTTTCTGGACTTGGGAATTATACTGAATGACATTGCAATGACAGATAAAGGTCATTGTATATCTTGTAATTACTTGCAAAAATGTGTGAGAGAGTGTGTAAACTACAATGTAAACTGTAATCATCGCTTAGTGGCAATGTTCCAAGAAGTATTCATCAATTGTGGTAAGTGTACCACACTAATGTAGGATGTTGTTCATGTGAGAAAATGTGGGAGGGCTAGGGAGTGGGCCATATGGGAATCCACTATATTATTTTGTATAACATTTTTGTAATCTAAGTTTCTTTAAAAAATAAAAAGTATTTGAAAAAAAAGATGACAGTAAATAAAAGGAAGAGAAAGGTAGAAAGGAAGGAAAAATCTTGGGTGATTCTAAATATACATCAATACTTGGAGTCTTTGGGTGATTTCACAACACCAGAGATATGTACACATATTATTGTAAAATTATAAAACAAAAGGACAAATACTCATTCATCTGTCATTTCATACATATAATGAAGCCATGAGCCCTTACAAATGTTCTACTCCTTATTTGGTAATGTATAATGCATTATCTCAATTGGGAAGCACTAAGTTCAGAATACAGGGTCATTAGTGAATTCTATACAATTTGGGGATGAATGCCAAATCATTATTATCCAGCTCATGATGATCTTGAAGATTTTTTTAGCTGTCTTCTTCAATCTAATTATGCCAGATTTTCAAAAACATGGATAAAATCATATGGGCTGAGATACAGGATTTGCAATGCAGGTGTGCCATATAACTGGGACCAGTTCTCATCCCCAGACATAGTTTTCCCTCTTTGCTTATGATATGTAACATTTGTAACATGGATTAGAGATCAGGATGAATGCTTCCCTTAATGCATTTAGGTATATTCTGAGAAAGGAAAGAGAATAACCAAGCCTAAAGCTATGTAATGCTTAGGGTGAGGCAAGTTCACTACTACTGAAATGGAAAATGCATATCTGAAATGATTTGTCTAAGGATTGACACTTTTTGATCTTTTAATTGCTCTAGTTTAAACTCAGTTTGGCCTTCACTGGAAATATTTTCAGAGATACTGCCAAGCATTGAACCTCACTATCATTTTTGAAACACCTACACATTTAAAACAAAAATAGTAGGCTCTAAAGCATTCTATTGTTATGCTCTGAGGAATGTATTATCCTAAGGCAATATGTTCAATATTTTATTTAAACTTTGCCAGAAATTCACTAATGCAAAAAAGCTGTGGCAGAAACATCTGCCTCCCCACTCCCTATCAATTGGTTCAACTCTTATGTGACCTGCAGCTGTGCCTAACTTGTAGAATCTCCAGTCTTCCTATGGAAAATTCAAGAAGATTTCTGCAGGGGACCTCAAAGCATCTCAAGTGATTGACCCTCACTTGCTTACAGAATTAATTTGCTCTTTATTACACCCTGTTAGCATTTCTCCCTTCCCTGTCTCACATTCCCCATTCCCCCATTTAATTTCCCTGGAATCACCTATGTATTAAACATCATATACCCATATTCTTGTCAAAAGATCTTCTTTAGATGGAATTTAAACTGGCAATTTCTTTCTCTTATGTGGTATTGGTAAAACGAGAGCAGACCTATCCATGGCATGAATGAAAGCCTTATAAATACAATTAAGAGGAGACAATGATAATGCTAATATCACATTACAAATAAATGGAAGCTCTCATCAAACACTATTATTATATGAAATGTAAACACTTATTCAACATCAATAACCCTGACCTGACCATCAACATGTTTGCTAAGACAACATTCTAGATAAAACCTTCAAACAGTGTTTACGTACATTTTCCTTTCAGAATTTTAGTTGTTTAGATTTCCTATATCAATATGGAAATCATAAAAAATAAAGACATATTTATTCCTTTCTTCAAAGAGCATAATAAAGGTGTTAAAATGCCAAGTTTCTCCAGAAAACATTGCTTAAAATATAAGAATATTAATATGTATGGTATAAAGTACTGAGTCTGGCATTGATACAATTGTCATTTCCATAATTTAAATTGAAACCACGAGTCAAGAATTGTCACTGGAACTAATCTGATAATCATGGAGATGAGGGCTTTTTACTCACCTCAAATGATTAATGTGTTATTGCTCCCCCATGTGGTTGCCAGCCTCATTGAAGTCAGAGGAATTTATGAGTATCACTTCCCTTTGAGACACAACGCGTAAGGCTTGAATGCAATTTGTTATTATTCCCAAAGTATATGAGACCAGGAAATGATGCCACTGGGACTATCTTAATTATTCAGGGAACATTTGATTTCCCTATTGATAAACATTCTTTATGTACAGTTTCCCTGAACACTTGTGTTGTTTTGTAATTCCCCATTCTCAAACACCTTAAGTATGTTATTTGTTGGATACACACTTTAATCTCCCAAAAATTATTTCCATACTCATTATTTTGCACAGTGGCTACCTCCAAGTTTTATGACTGAGGATGAAGGTAAATTTCTTTAATATGCCCTATGGTGCTTTTAAAAGACTTAGAAAGAATACAAGTTATGGTTATGTGTGTAACTTTTTTTTTTTTTAAGTTTTTTTTATACCCCGTTGCGGCAATGGGCCGAGACTGGTCACTGCGCAGGTGGCTTTGCCCCACTTGTGGGTAGATTCTGCTTCCATTCATGGCCTGCTCTGCTTCAGTTTGTGGGTGGCTGGCTGCACTTAATCTGTGGGTGACCTGCCCTGCCCATGGTGGCTTTGCCCTGTCCGTGGCAGCTTTTTGCCCTGCCTTCAGTGGCTCTGCCCACCCATGGCAGCTTGCCCTTCTCAAGGTAGTCTGCCCACTAGGAACGGTCCCCAGGAACCAAACCTGGGGCCTCCCATGTGGTATACCAGCTCCCTATCCACTGGGCTATATGGCTGGCCCCTGTAACTCTTTTCTTTCTTTCAATCTCACAACTAAATTGAGTTCCTCCTACCTTAATTCCTTATCCCATAATCTTCAGTCTTTATTCCCAGTTCCAAATCAATTCTCCTTCCTGTATAGGCACCTTTTCTAAAAAAGGTTGATTTATGCCTTTAAAAAGGTATATATCTTTATAAAGTAAATATAATGTGTGTTTAATGAGCATACATATTTTGGTACAGATGTCATTTTGATATCTGATATTATTCAGTTATATTTTTGAGATCTGTATATTTTAAAACAAATATTATAACTCTGTAATGTGGAATGGGTGTATAATGTGCAAACTTTTATGGGATTATTTTATTGAATACTAGTAGATGAGAGAAGTGCAAGATTTTAGAAGGCTCATTTCCCCCCAAAAAATGCCAATATGGAAGTAATAGGCAGAATAATGCCCACCTTCCCAAAGATGTTTAAAAGATGCATAAATGTGAGTTCCCAGAACCTGTGAGTATCTTACATTTCATGGAAAAATGGACTTTGCTGATGAAATTACTTAGAGATCTTGAGATGGGGTGGTTATCTTGGAATATCTGGTTATGCACAATGTAATCTCAAATGATTTTACAGAGGCAAATAAAGAAAAAAGGGTATCAGAGGCACAGGAGATCTGCAGACAGAAGCAGGTTGGAGTGATGGGTTTGCTGGCTTGATGGCATCCACAAGCCAAGGAATAAGGCCATCCTCTAGTAGCTGGAAAATGCAAAGAAACAGATTCTCATATAGAGACTCCAGAAGGAATGCAGCTTCCTGACACCTTGATATTAAGTGCACCAGAAACCATTTTAGATTTTTGTCCTCCATATTTGTAAGATAATTTTGTATTATTTTAAGCCACTAAATTTGTGGTAACTGGTTTTAGTAGCAATAAGAAACTAGTACATGAGGCTGAATAATTAGTTTTTAGAAAATACATATTTGTAAACCAAATAAAGTAAAGTAAATGCTAGTTTACATTCTTGACCTTAATTCACTTAATAAACTCTATTGGATTGGTAATACTGCAAGTTGAGTTTAGGCATGTTGCTCCAATTCTGTTCACCTAGTCAGATTTTAAAAAATCATTATTGCTTTTGAATTATATTTCTCTAATTGCAAATATATTGGTTGATGAATCAAAACTTGTTCATAATAAATTAAAATTAAAGAATCATGTAAATCAATAGCTTAAAAGCATAAAGTATAATGTAATCAAATAATTGTCCATTTTTTATCTTGAACCCAGAAATAATCATTACATATATTTTGACTTTTCTGCTTTCAATATTCTATTTATTAATGATAAATATTAGAAGTACACTCACTACCTGAGACTCATAATTCAGTTTTAGCTTATTTCTGACCTGCCCAGAAATGCTGTAAATATCATTTATTTCTAGATTCCATCTTCATTTGGCATGTCATTGCTATTATCCTTCAATTCATAGCATGATAGAAACATTTTACATGTACATAGATGTTTCACTTGTTTATTAGTTCTTTGAGAAATGGTGCCACCTTTAAGACAATTGCCTTTTTTTTTCTGACATTTTCACCATTGAGCACACTAAATAAAAATGTCAGCAAAAGTCTATGTGGTGTTATGGTTTTACAATGAAGGCAATGTTATAATACAGACTCTAGCATAAAAACATATGGGAAAATTTAATTGAATGTCATATTTGTATGAATATAAACATTTTGCTTTGTGTACCTGAACTGAATAAAAGAAATGAAAGTTATAACCCTTTTATGTGGTTTTTCAGAGTGTTGTACCATTTCTCCTATTTCCATGTATTTTGAAACATCCTTGTATTTAGCTTTTATTTTCCCCTTAAATTTAAATTTTCTGTGATATAAATTGACATTAAAGTATAAGATAACAATAGGCCCACAAAATACTGTGAAATTGATGAGAAAATGGTGCAATAAAAAATAAAAATAATTTTAATCAACAAACAAAAGATGTTAATGGAAAAGAGGATGACCTTGCTATCTCTTACTTGTTTAGAAATTATACACTATTAAGATGGATGTACTTATTTATTTTCAAATTATTTTTATTACATACATTTGTTTTAATTTTACAATTGATACATTTTTATATCTGGAGCAATTGGTTGGGTATTTTGGGGTGGAATAAAATGCATTAAGATTTTTTCCATTAAAATAAATCAAAGTAGAAACCTCTCAAGAATCCAATTTATAGAGACAGAAAGCAGAACATGTTACAGGGGCTGGGGAGAGGGAGAAAGGAGATTTATTTATTAATAGGTAAGACGTTTTGTTTTGGATGATGAAAAAGTTTTAGTAATGGAAGGTGATGCTGATAGCACAACATTTTAAAAGTAATGAATTGTACATTAATAATGATTAAAATATCAACTTTTATGTTTTAAATGTGTATGTGTTAATACAATAAAATAGATAAAACTTAAATAATTAATTTAATAAAGTAAATACAAAATAATAAATAATAAATAAAGGTAAATGTGCTATTTATTACCTTTTCATTCAGTAGCAGGATTTTCAGGAGCAAAGTTAAAACCCTTAAATAAAGACAGTTGCAGGGGCTGGCTCGATAGACCAGTGGATAGGGCACCGGCACACCACATGGGAGGCCCAGGGTTCGGTTCCTGGGGACCTCTTCTAGTGGGCAGACTGCCTTGAGAATGGCAAGCCGCCATGGGCAGGCCAGAGCCACCCTGGGCAGGGCAAAAAACTGCCATGGACAGGGCAAAAGCCACCACGGGTAGGGCAAGTCACCCACGAATGGAGCACAGCCAGCCACCCGCGATCTGAAAGCTGGCTGTGAATGGACACAGAAGCCACCCACAAGCAGGGAAAGCCATGCCTGCACAGTGACCACTCTTGGCGCATCCCCACAGTGGGGGGGGGGGGAAGGGGAGATATGTAATAAAATAAATAAATCTTTTAAAAAAGTAAAAAAATAAAGACAGTTGCAGTTGTAAATTTAAAGAGTGGCTTGGTTTATACAGGCATCTCTTCAGTGTGTCCTTCACATTCTTGTTCCTTAGCCTGTAACTTAGAAGACTAAGCATTGGTATTTCTAAGATTTAAAAGATTGAGCCCATTTTATTAGTATCTAAAGAGTGATTATTACTTGCTTGCAAATACATGAAAAAAAGTATCACAGAGCACAGTGACAGCAATCATGTAAAAAGCACAAGTAGAAAATGATTTTTTGTATCCCCTCTGATGAACATATTCTCAAAATGGTGAGGACAATGAGGAAGTACTATATCAAAACAATGAACATGTAAAACCACAAGTTAGTTCCTGAAAAGTTAAACATTGCTGTTTCTGGAATATAGGTATCAGAACAAGGTAATGCTAACAGAGAAATATTATCAAAATAAAAATGGTTGATTATACTGGAAGAGCTGGAAGAGCAGTATGACACAGAGAACACACAAGAGGAGACAGTCATTGTGGTGGTCAGACTGAGAAGGTACTTAATGAATACTAGCAGAAGGCACATCTGCAGGGACACCACCCCCGTGGAGAGCATGGGTTTGCAATAACCACACAGCAGTCACAGTTACAGTTGGAATGAAAACTAAGAATCCACCCATCTAAGCTGTACAACCATAAATAAGAGATGGTTTTCTTCTTAACCAAGAAGATGGCATGTATTTTAGGGCAATGGTAGTAGAATTGTCAAGCTTGATATAGTCAAGAATTTTAGGAAAAAACTCTGAAAGGCTTAAAGCCAAAAGCACTGGTGAGGGTGGTAATGTCCAGGTTCCCCCACAAAGTTAGACCATAGGTCACCATGTATACAAGGAAAAGAGGACTCTGGAGCTCTGTATGACTCAAGACCCCCATGAGAATGAATTCAGTCACCCTGGTGAGATTCCCTGGTGCTATTTATTTTGTTGCTTTCATCTTTTAGTGGGAAAAAGTGAAAGAATTATTGATGGTAAAATTGCAATTGTTGTTAAAGAGTTACTCTTTGTTAAATAGTTCATTTTAAAATCAGTTAATTTTTGTTCATAAACACTGAATTGTTTCAGATCTAACCATCTTTCCACAAAGTTCAGAAATATACTGTTAGATGCATTTTAAATATTGGATAAATATAGAGATATAGCTATTATATATGCATTTATGATACAGATATTTTTCCAATGATAAAAGAGAGTTGCCTTAAGAAGTTGATGATTTTTTTTAGCTACCACAGGCCTCCTCTCCAGTCCCTACTTATCATTATCATTATCTTTGGATATATCAAAATTATTGTGGGAATCATTTCCAATACCCTGAGGCTCTCCTTATCAATTTCTATCATACTGCTCTGCTCCAGCTACCAAAACAGACTTTCTCAATGTGGTGGTTTGAAACTGCATGTATCCTAGAAAATCATGTTATTAAAGCTAATCAATTCATATGGGTGTAAACCTATTGAAAGTAGGATGTTTTGATGAGGCTACATCAGATAAATTGTGGCCCAGAGTGGGTCTTAATACTCTTAATGGGGTCTTTTATAAATTGAATGTGTATAGAGAAACAGAAAGTGTGAGGGTGTGTGTGTGAGAGAGAGAGAGAGAGAGAGAGAGAGAGAGAGAGAGAGAGAGAGAGAGAGAGAGAGAGAGAGAGAGAGAGAGAGA
>PVKH010021840.1:0-14226 GCA_004027955.1 Chaetophractus vellerosus
TATAATGATTAGTTTTAAAAAGTCACAGATTTTATTGGCTTTGATGTTAGTAGGTAAAAATACTTAAAAAAAAATAACAAAATCATATACACACACACACACACACACAGAGCAAGTGCGGGGAACTTATTTCTACTGTCTCAGTGTTTTTTAGAATTTTAATGATATACTATGGGAACTTCTAGTTTCCTTCTTTAATTACAGGTAACTGATTCTGAATCTCTCCATGTAAATATTGGACACACATTTTGGTATATGTATTTAATAATTACATCTTGTCCTTCATCAAAGATTAAATGTTTTCTTTTTTTCTATATCAGGTTCTATAAAATGGAAAAATTAACTGGTCAGAGTCTGCTTTTGACAAATGAAAATCCTATGTAACTTTATTGACATTATAGAAGTCATTTTGTAGTTTGTTTTCTAAACCGTTGTTTTAGAAACAAAGGGAAATGTACTCCCTGTTGCTTATCAATGACTTCCGAGCTAAAGAATAAAAATATTTCTTTATCTAAAGGCTAATGTAGTTAGAACTGAAATTAGAAGAGAAAATAGTGATTTTGAATTTTAAATAGGAAACGTTTCTTTGTCAAAGAACATTTATTTCAAAGGAAGCAGAAATCTATTGCTGGGTAGCTATGACTTGAGTCTATTGGACTGCGTAAATTTAAACTAGTAAATAGAAAACCCTTGACATTTTTACAGAATATGTCACAAGACTTTTCTCAATCTTCAGATTAGGGAATGCCACTATGTCATGTAATTTCCACCATAAAATAAAATAAAAATGAACACTGAAAGACTTACACCTTTAAAAGGTAGGTCTGTACAAAAAAAATGAATAGAGGTGAGTGGATGTAGCTCAAGCAGTTGAGCTCCAGCTTCCCACATACGGGGTCCTGGGTTCAATTCCTGGTACCGCCTAAAGAAAAAACAAACAACAAACGAGGAAACCAACTTGGGGGAGCCAATGTGGCTCAGTGGTTGAGTGCTGGCTTCCCACATGCAAAGTCCTGGGTTCAATCCCCAGTTGCTGGTACCTCAAAAAAAAAAAAAAAAAAAAAAAAAAACAAGGATAGAATTAGAATTAGAAAATCATGTAGAGATGGTGCTGCTGTGCTAGGATCCTCTCTAGTTTTGAGGCTGCTTCCTGTACATCATGCAAGACACAGATTTGATTCAGATTTTTAATCCAGCAAAATTATAAATTACTGTGTTAAATGGACCTTTAGAGATAACTCACAAATATCTGGAACCACTAATGTTAAATTGGTGAATGATGAGTTTATTGGCTTGGAAACAAAAGTTATTTTAAAAACCTTGTAGCAAATTACATTACTATGTCATAGCTGAAATTTTTTTTCATTGTAAGTAATTTTATTGTCATTGTTAAGAGTTTTTGTTTTGGATAGAAGCAGATTGATAATTCTGAAAATGTGGGAATTAAGATATAAAGTAACTAGATCACTTAGTTTTGGATTCTAGTTTTTCCTAATGTTTTAAAAAATAATAATGAACAAGTCATATCTTTCACCAAGTCCCTTTTTATCTTTCCCAATTCAGCTTTTGTGATTTCCTTTATGTCAGAAAATAGATGCAATATATATGAAAGTTCATGAATGACTTTTTCCAGATTATCCCAAACTTATTTTACTATCACTTTTGAGTATCTTTTGGGTATAATTGGGTCTTTTTAAACTTAGGGAGAAAAAAAAAAAGAAATATGGGAGGCATAATGTAATATAGATTTCTCATTTCTCTTTGGGTATATAAGTGTAGGTCAGTGGATCAGCAGTTCGAATGATGTACAGTGATTGTGGCTTTGCTGACAGTTCAGTTAAGGGGAAAAATGTCGTTAAGCTATGGTTTCCCTACCATAAATAAAAATATCACTTTAAAACACTACAAATGCCTTAGGTTTTTCCCCTTGTATTACATTTTGGGAGTAATAGTTGTCAGGTAAAAGTTTTAGTATTGTACAAAGTTGTTAACAAGCTTTAATTTTAGGCAAGTTTAAAATGTTGAACCTAAGTTATACAGTTTTCTCTTTGGAAACAGACCTGGTGAACAGATACAAATGACCTTACCTTTGATATAGAAACATTTTGAATAGCCTTAATTGAAAGTCTTTAACACCAGAATAAGGAAATGTATTAAGTATGTTGCGGATTAGGCTATGATTTGGGGCATCCTCCCAGTGCCAGTACAATGCTTACCACATAGTATGTTCTTAAATTTCTTTAAATATATGAAATAATGTCATTGTTTCTCATGCACTCTTTGGGGGGAAAATGTGTTGGCATTGACAAAATAGGTTTGTATTATTTCGTTTAGTGGTTGGAGAAAAGCAATTCATCATGGTGAATTTTTTATTGTTACCTGCTTGCTGTGACCCTTCCCCAAATCGGCACCTCTATTAACTGATTTTCTTGAGCTAGAAACCTAGGAGCCGGTCATCTTTGCGTTAAAACATTTCTCAATTCTCTGCCTCTATCCTGCCACTATTGTATTCCAAGCCACCTTCAGTTATTACCCAGACTGTGGCAGAAGTTTTCTTAAATGATCTCTCTGATTTTGCTCTTTACCCTCTCCAATCTATTTTCCGTATAACCCACTGATAATACCTTTAATGCTTAAATAGAATCAATTAATTTCCCTTCAATGGCTTCCCATGTACTGATAGTAAAATTCAAAATTCTTACCCATGACATACAAAGCTGTGGCATATACTGTTGTTTATCCACCCAGTTTCCTTCTCTCTTTAATCTTTACATTAGGTCCCAGATTTTGTTCAGAGCAGTGTGTCCAGATAAAAACACTTGATTTTCCAAAAATTTTTTTTTTGTAGCTTGGCTAATGAGATGTAGATGCAAGTTCCTGGGGTGGCTGTCTCTTCCTAAATTAAAAAAAGAAAGGCTAAGAGAGAGCCTTTTTCTTTCTCCCTTTGCCCTCTCTCTCTCTTCATGTCTAGGAACCTGAATATTAGGCCTGGAGGTGCAAGATTGTTTTATGACCGTGAGGTGACAGAATTTGGAAGAAAGCTTACACATGTTAAGGATGCCAGAGTGGAAAGATTTTTTTGAAAAAGGACATCACCTTCTAATACCACTGTTAAGCTGCTGTATGAATTTGGAGTGCCTATGTGTAGACAAGCTGTGGGAGACAAGTAAATCCCTACATTTTCTTTAAGCCTCCACCAGTTAGGTTTTCTGTTATTTAGAACTGAATGCATTTCTATCTGATATAAAGGCCCCACATGATCTAGCCCTGACCTGTCTTTCTGACCACATTCCTGTTGCTGACTGCTCTGGCATATTAGCTGGCAGACAAATCTTGGCTGACAAAGCCCTGCTAAAGTCTAAACTCCTTAGTTACAACTCAAAGACTCCATATGACATGGCTCTACTGACCACCCCTACCATACCATTGCCCTCTTTATCACAATAGCAACAAAATCCTTAAGATTTATCCAATAATCCCTGACAAATATATGCAAAATATTAATGGAGAAAACACAAAAGAGAAAGATGTAAAAGGAGACCTGAGTTGATGGAGAGGTACACCAGAGATAAAAATTGAATGGTCAGGGATCATGAACAGATGTTTGTATTAATTAGTATGGGTTTAGCTACAGGTATTCCCAAACTTATCTAAGAGTTCCTTAAAGCTTAAAGTCATTTCTTTCCTGCTTGACAAGAAGGATAGAGGTAGGAAGTTCCAGAGGTGGTTCAGGACTCTGAGCAAAGGGTTCTATGCCAGTATTTTCATAATTCTCTTTACCTTTCTACCATGGCATCAGTGATTTGAAATGTTTTCACCCCATATGAAAAATTTCTAAGAGTAGGAAGGAAGGAGAGGAAAAAGGGATTTTCTTCCCACACATACCCATATACGTTCTTTTAGTAGGGAGAAAAAACTTTCCAGAAGCTTCCAGGTGTTCCCTTTCTGTCTCATTGCTGGTCTCTGGAAGAGAGGAATGAAGTCAACTGATTAGCTCAGAGTAATAGTCAGTAATGTTCTCAAGTGTTTTAGTTTGGAATGGAAAGTGATAGAATGACTTAGAGGACAGTTTGGTGACATATGAATATTTAAATGTATATCCTTTGACCTAGTATTTCTACTTTGAGGAATTTATCTTAAATGAAGAATTGGACAAATATATAAAGATATATGTATGAGTAAATTTATTGTAATTTTAAAATATACTGGTAAAAATCTCCTTTTTATAATAGTGAAACCACCCAACTAATTAAATTATGATGTATCCATGTAATGAGATGCTAAGGATCCATTAAAAATTATATATAAAATTTCAATTTTTACCAAAAAAAACCATGATATTTGAAAAGTGAAAACACAGAAAGTATGTGTTTAAAAATGCGTACATGTTTACGAGGAAAGAAATCTGGAAATGTTTATGGTGATATCTCTGGTTGGTGTCATTACAGATGATGTTCCTTCCTGAAAACTTGGTGTTTTGATTGAATATTTTAAAATATTTAAAATATTCTGATATACTCCTCGTCAGAAAAACCTTTAAATCTGTTTTCTTTTCGTAAATTAAAAATAAATAATTAAAATCTGCTTACTTACTATTTCAGTCTAATTACTATGAAGCAAATAAACATCATATATATTTATTTAGTCAACATATATTTTATTGAGTGCCATGCCTGTGTATCGGGCACTATTCTAGATGCTGGAGATATAGGCAATGATTAAGAAAGCCAGTCAGGTTATCTGTTTTCATGGAATATCTTGAATGGGGAGATGCATAATAGGTAAGTAGACAAATAAATGAACAAGGCACTTTTGGGTAGTGGTTAAGTGCAGGAAGAAAGTAAAACTGGGTGATGTTAAAAACAGTGATTGTGTGTGTGTGTGTGTTTGTCGGTATGTCTGTATGCATGGTTGACTTTAAATTGGGTAGCCAGGGAAAACCTCTCTGAGTTTACCTTTGAGGTGAGAATTGGATAATAGAAGGAGCTAAGCATGTGAGGATGTGGGGCATAAATTAGGCATGGCATATAGCAAGTGCCAGAGTCCCTTAGGCTGATTCAGGTTTGTCATATTCAAGCAACAGAAATTGAAAGGCAGACAGGGAGAATAAAACTCATTGAAATTGGAGAGGTGACAGGACCAGCTTACATAATGCTTTATAAGTCATGATAAGGAGTTTGTACTAATATTTTATTATATGTGTTATGGGAACCCATTGCAGGACTTCACACAGGGAAGCTCCACAATTACATATATTCCTTTAAAGATCACTGCCTGTTAAGAATGAATTGTAGGGCATCAGATGTAACAGCAGAGACACCAGTTAGAATGCAGCCTAGACAAGAGATTATGGGGCTTGAAAATGGGCTGGTATCACTGGGGAAGCAGACAGATTTAAGATGTATATTTGGAAGTATAGTTCATGAATATCAGAACCGAGAGAAAGAATTTCTCAACAATAAAATGATCATAGTATCTTACAGGGTTTTATGGTGAGGAGCTAATGTGTGTCAAGCACTTGGCAAACTTCTTCACATGAAAGCTTACTAAGTGTTAGCTACCACTCAAACTACCTACACTGACTCAAGAAAAAAAATGAAGACCTCAGCTGACTGTTTACAAATAATGAGAGTTGAATCAATAGTCAAAGACCTCCCAACAAAGAAAAGTCTAGGACCAGATGGTTTCACTGCTGAATTCTACTAAGCATTTAAAGAAGAATTAACGATAGCTTTGCTCAATCTCTTCTAAAAAATTGAGGAGGCGCCAACACTTTCTAACTCATTCAGTGAGGCTAGCATCATCCTAATACCAATGCCAGATGAAGATATGGCAAGAAAAGAAAATTACAGGCCAATATTCATCATGACTATAAATGCAAAAATCCTCAACAAAATGCTAACAAACTGAACCCAACAGTACATTAAAAGAATTATACACCACGATCAAGTGGGTTTTATCCCAGAAATGCAAGTATGGTTCAACATTAGAAAAACATTTAATATCATATACCACATTAACAGAACAAAGAAGAAAAAAACGCATGAACATGGCAGTTGATGCAGAAAAGGCATTTGGTAAATCCAACACCCCTTCCTGAAAAAAAAAAAACACTCAGAAAACTAGGAATAGAAGGATACTTCCTCAACATTATAAATGTTGACAGACTGACTGTTTTACCCCTGGAGATTAGGAACAAGACAATGATGCTCACTCTCACCACTGTTACTTAACATTGTACTCGAAGTTCTAGCTGGGGCAATTAGGTAAGAGAAAGAAAAGATAACCAATTGAAAGGAAGAACTAAAACTTTCCCTATTTGCAGATGATATGATAATATATGTAGAAAATCCCCCCAAATCCACAACAAAGCTCTAGAGCTAGTAAATACAGCAAAGTGGTGAGCTATAAGAACAACATGCAAAACTTAGTGGTGTTTTCATGCACTAGTAATGAACAACATGAAAAGGAAAGCAAGTAAAAAATTCCATACACAACAGGAAGTAAAAGAACCAAATATCTATGAATAACTTTAACCCAGGAGGTAAAGGACTTATATATGGAAAACTATAAAACATTACTAAAAGAAATTAAAAAGACCTAAATAAATAGAAGGTCATTCCATGTTCATGGATTGGAAGACTAAATATTGTCAAGATGCCAGTTCTACCCAAAGTGAATTACAGATTCAACGTAATCACAAGTTTTTTTTTTTGCAGTTAAAATTAAACAACCTTCTTTGCTGAAATGGAAAAACCAATAATCAAATTCATATGGAAGGTTAAGAGGCCCCCAATAGCCAAAAACATCCTGAAAAAGAATTAAGTTGGAAGACTCACACTTACCAATTTTATAAATTATTTCAAAGTTACAGTAGTCAAAACTGCATGGAACAGGCACAAGGACAGACATATAGACCCATAGAATTGAATTGAGAGTTCAGAAATAAACCCTTACATTTATGGCCAATTGATTTTTTACAAGGGGGCAAACACCACTCAATGGGGAATGAATGGTTTCTTCAAAAAATTGTGTTGGGAAAACTGGGTATCTATAGGCAAAGGAATAAAGATAGACCCCTACATCATACCATATACAAAAATTAACTCAAAATGGATCAAAGATCTAATTAAAAGAATAAAATCTGTAAAACTCCTAGAAGAAAACATAGGTAAGCATCTTCAGGACCATATGCCAGATATTGGTTTCTTAGACTACACCAAAAGCATGAGTAAAAAAAGAAAAAGTTGATAAATGGGACTTCATCAAATTAAAAACTTGTGTGCATCAAAGGACTTTATCAAGAAAGTTAAAAGACATCCTACAGAATGGGAGAAAGTATTTGGAAACCATATATATGATAAGGGTTTAATATTCAGATTATGTGAAGAACTCCTACAACTCAACAACAAACAGCCCACTTAAAAAATGGGCAGAACACTTGAAAAGACTTTTTTCCAAAGAACATATACAAATGGCTAATAATTGCACTCTAAAAGTTGCTCAACATCATTAACTGTTAGAGAAAGGCAATTCAAAACTACCATTTCATACCCACTGGAATGGCTACCATTGGAAAAGAAAAAGGGAAATAACAAATGTTTGGCAGACTACGGAATAATAAGAACTCTCATAAAATAGTATAACTGCTGTGTAAAACAGTTTGGCGTTTCCTCAGAAAGTTAAACATAGAATTACCATATGAACTTGCAATTCCAGTTCTAGGTATAGACCCAAAAGAATTGAAAGGAAAGATTTGAAAAGATATTTGCACACTGATGTTCATAGCAGCATTTTTTACAATTGCTAAAGTATAGAAGCAGCTCAAGTGTTCATGAACAGCTGAATGGATAAACAAAATGTAGTATATTCATATAATGGAATATTAGTTAACTGTGAAAAGGAATGAAGTTCTGATGCATGATACATCACGGATGAACTGTGAAGACATCATGTTGCGTGAAATAAACTAGATACAAAAGGATAAATATTATATGATCTCATGTATATGATCTTCAAGTGTATACAAATACATAGAGGCAGAAATTAGAATACTGATTACTAGGGCTAGGAGTAGAGTAGGGAATGGGGAGTTAATGCTTAATTGGCCAGAGTTTCTGTTTTGGGTCATGGAAAAGTTTTGGTAATGGAGGGACACAACGTTGGGAATGTAACACCACTGAATTGTATACTTGAAAGTGTTAAAATGGATAATTCTAGGTTATATATGTTACCATAGAACTATACAATACAAAAAGTACAGCTTTAATGTAAACTCTGAAGTATAGTTAATAATGTAATTATAACAATATTGGTTCATCAGTTGTAACAAAGGTACCACACTTTGCAAAATGCTAACAATAGGGAAACTGTGTTTAGGCCACAGGATAAAGAAGGGAGGAGAGTATATAGGAATTCTATATGTTCTAAATTTTTTTTTTTTTGTAAACCTGCAACTGCTTTAAAATAAAAAAAGCAAACATGTTAGCTTTTTACCATTATTGTTATTTTTAATGTCAAGAATAAGGCATGTACTGTACCTTGAACAAAAATAATTTTTTTGTGAAAGTTAATTTATACCTTTCTTACAACTCTTAGACTGGAAGTCTTTCCAGCACATACTTTATAGGTAAAAATTAGATTATACACTGTCTTAGTTTCTAGTGACCTTTGCTTGATCAGAGAGACGTTAGATTGGTTTTTCCGTTGTCCTTCACAGTACTGAGCGATATATATGTGTGTAAGGAGCAGCATTATTCCTTTAGACGAATTGTGACTGTACTATTTTTTTTTTAGGTGTTCTTGCTTGATGGATTGGACAGTGAAAATCCTGTCTGCAGTATGTGGTTGTAATGCTTTCATTTAGGGAATATTTCCTTGAGAGTCAATCAGTGATAATTTATCTTTCAAATTCTGTTTGGTTCTTGGTTCTTCAAACTTTCCGTAATTATTATTTTTATTTTGATTCCTTAGACCCAAATAAATCACTTCTAGACATAATTTTGACTACAAATGTTGGTTGTGAAACAAAGGTCTTGTATATAAGGCCTCAAAGATAATGAATTCTCTTCATGTGTGAAAAATAATGCATAAGCAGTTAGTATTGATAGAATGTTGATGACCAACTGAAAATCATACTCAATAGAACAGATATAGTAGATTTTGTGAAATCTGTACAGATGCAGCATAAATATTTTCCAGAGAGGCAAGTCAGTATGAGAAGCATTAATGTTTATTATTGTAAAGAATCCTTTAAAAGGCAGAGATGGGTTTTAAAAGAGGTAACCGTGTCATCTGTAATATCATCTTAACAGGTCACTTCATATTTTGTGGTTTTCTTCTTGTTTTATTTACTTGCTTCTAAATGATTACACATACTTCCATGTTGCAATAACGTAGACATATAGTGAAGCTTCTACCTTTTAAAATTTATTTTATAAAATAAATACTTTATTTTGCTTTGTAGTTTTTATAGTGGGTATTTTTAAAAATTCCAATTAAGTTAAAATTATCTTTATTTGATTATTAATGAAGAAAGGAAATTCTCAAACATTATTAGGGAAATGTGGGTTTGTACTTGTCTTTTATTATAGATCCAAGAGAGAAAGACAGTTATTAATCTTGAGTAAGGAATGCACCTATGGCCCAGTAGAAGAGGGTAGGGTTGTGGTAGTAGGGGGAAGGACATTGAGTTAGAGAATTAAACAGAACTTAAGCTCTATAAAGGTCTGCAGGTATTGAAAAAAAAAAAGCTAGCAAGATAGTGACAGTTGCTTTCGCAAGTGCCCTATAGTTTTGATGTTCTAGTTACTAATACAGAAATTGTTCTCTTTTTCTCCCAAAATTTCGGCTTAATTTGAAGACTATTTTCCATGGAAACCTAATTTTGACTTTGTGGTAAATATCTGTGGAAACATAATTTCCTCTGGAGACTTTTCCTTAGAGCCTGTTTTACTGGAAGACATGAATTTCTATAAATATCATGGAAGTCATATTTGAAATAAAAGTAGTTTCTTTTCCCTCTAACTGTTTTCCACTCGGTTCTCACTTAGTTTTGTATGCATGAAATAGAAGAAGATAAAACTCTTTTACTGCCTTTTAGTTTTATTTAAGATGCCATTTTCTAATAACATTACACTCTAGCATGGATGTTACAGTGACGATCAGCCAAAGGACCTAGTAAAATTTAAAGTAGAGTGGGAAAGAAAGACTCATTAATAGTCATTAATAAAGGTACTAGCATGTAAAGAAAAATGATAATATTTGCAGTTTCCTTTTTAACCCATTGCAACCTAGTTTGTGATTTCATCTCTTACTAAAAGAACTTAAAAATTATCAATGGCTGTTTTTTCCCCTTTTCATCGTGCCTGACTTTTTTCATAATGCTCTTGACCGCTTATTTTGAAACTTGCCCCGACTTCTATCATGTTATAATTCCTTGGTATTTCTTACCTTTTTATGTATTTGCCTCATCCTTACACTGCTTTAGATCCTTTCTGGTTCTTCCCCCTCTCCCCTCCCTCCCCTGTCTACAAACTGATGCTTCTTACCAGTGTTCTTTATTGCCAAATGCTTGTCATATTTTTTCCTCAAACTCGATAAATCCAAGCTTGAGCTGTTATACTTCTTAACTACCCATTTCGTTTAGTTTGGCCACGAGTCGCAAGAGTAGCTGTTTTGACAACATCATTGATTCTTCCTCTTCAAAATTCCCTCTAACCAAACTATCACTATGCATTTCTGGTATCCATACATTCCTCTTCGATTTCTGTAGAGTAACGCTGTGTATTGTGATTTGTTTTAAATTTGGTTATCAGCAGTATTTAAATAAGCATTATCTCTTAAAATATTGTCTTGTGAAACACGGGGGGAAAGTGAGAGCCTTGGACAGGAGCCTGGTCTCACTGATTTTGTATATCTTGCGCAGTTGCCAAGGACAAAGACTAAAGGAAGAACTGTCTTGTTCTAATGTCTTTGAGAGTAAGTTTGAATGGCAGCCAATGTTTTTTCATTTTTTTATTTTTAAATTTTTACTCTTTTTGCCTACACAGTACAGCACTTGAGTTATTCATATTTGTTGATATTTTAAGGGAATTCTAGTTGTTCTTTTTTAAAAGTTCATGAATGTGTAAGTCATTTTTCCCTGTCCTCCTCAGGTTTTGGCAGGAAGGATGTTGTAGAACACTTACTCCAGATGGGTGCTAATGTCCATGCTCGTGATGATGGAGGCCTCATCCCGCTTCACAATGCCTGTTCCTTTGGCCATGCTGAGGTTGTGGGTCTGTTGCTGTGCCAAGGAGCTGATCCCAACGCCAGGGATAACTGGAACTATACCCCTCTGCATGAAGCTGCTATTAAAGGGAAAATCGATGTATGTATTGGTAAGTATTATTTGATGATATCTAAATTGTAAGTTCACCCTAAAGGTTATAACATTTTAAATAAAGATTTTCCAGTCACTCTTGTTTTTTTATTGCAGTGGAAATAGTGTTCTCTCAGATTAAATATCGAAGAGTTTATAGCTTCTGTACTTTTAGAAGCAATTCATTTCCATCAAAAGGAAAGTAGAGAGATGGTAATCTAAAGTTGCTTAAGGACAAGATTCAAAACATTAATTCTCCAAATGGAAGTCAAATGCCAGCTAGTGTGGAACTAAATTTTGATGGATTACTATTGTCAAATGCAGTTCATTTACAATCATTTTAAAAGACTGTGAATTTTCCATCCTACAATCAGTGAGAGCCATTATAAAAGTACAAGTTCTTACTGAATTGGATAACATACTTTGTATACTTTAGGTTAATGCAGAAAAAAGTCATCCAGTACTACGGCAAAGTCTTTTTCTTTGATGTGGTACAATGGAACACCAACCATTTGATTACTCTTGGAAAGCTTTGAGGGAGTGGTTTAATACAGTAATTCAAAGCTTAATATTTTCAACTTGTGCCATAGCTTAGAAGAAAAGCAATTTCAAACAAAATTGGACTTTTCAAGTACATTTTAAGTGTTCAGAGTATATGAAAAGGTATTCAATCAGCATTTCTTTCTCTTATATATGTCCTCTTTTGTATTCTTCCTAGATTATGCTTTATTGTATAAAATCTTTAATCTTGAAGTCTACAACATCCTGCTCGAGGGCAAGCATAGTTTCTCCAGAGTATAGCATCATTTGCTTGATACTCAAGATGGTGGAAGTTTGTTTATACAATGGCAGGTTGATTTATATAATTGTTGTTTTCCTGGATGATACCATCTCAATTTAATCAGTTATCTTTATGATAAAACTCAAATATATAGGTCATTTAAAAATAAGTAGTGGTAATGCCATTATTAAGATTTTTCTCCCTCTTATTTATTCCAGTTTCAAATATATTTTTCAGTTTTTCTGAAATTATTGTAAGGTCAGACATATAACTTTTTTTTTTATATATCCCCCCCGCCCTTCTGCTTGTTCTTGCTGTGTTCATTTTTGCGTTCTTCTGTGTCTGCTTTGTCTCCCCCCACTGCGGTGACGTGCCGAGTCAGCTCATCGGTGAGCGGCGGCCTTGCCCACTCGTGGGCGGCTTGCCCCACTGGTGGGTGACTCGACTCTGCTCTGCTCACGGGAGGCTCCGTTCTGCTCGTGGGTGACTTGCCTTGCCCGTGGCAGCTTTGCCTTGCCCACAGCGGCTCTGCCCCACCCACGGCAGCTTGCCCCCTCAAGGCGGTCTGCCCCGCTTGGAGAGGCCCCCGGGAACCGAACATGGGGCCTCCCATGTGGTGTACCAGCACCCTAGCCCCTGGCCTGCAGCCGTCCCCTATAACTTCTTTATTACATTCTGTGTTATTATCCTCTGCATCCATTGGAAATACCCTTTAGAGACCCTGTCCTTTTAGTTCCTTTAGCTCTTCCACTTTCAGTCGATTTTCTCATTTCCTTCTATGGCCATACAACCTCTTAAGTTACTTCCTTTTTCACTGATAACTATTACTGAACTTGATATGTTTTCTTATATAATCTTCTAGACTTTCAACTTTCCTACTTTCTCCTCTTCTTGCTTTACCTTGTTAGAGCATTGGATTTTTCTCAGTCATTAGTCATAGAGTTTTATACTGTTTTCACATCCTTAAAATATTATCTTTTGTAGGCTTATTTTATTACCTTTACTTCTCTCAATTTTTCATTCTTTCAGAACTTTGCATATCTTACTGAAGCTAATATTCCTCTCCTTCTCCTCTTAACCCTTGCCCAAAAGTACATAATGAAAATCTTCCTTTTATCTAGGTTCTGTTGAGATAAAGGACTTGATTCCCCGCAGCTCCCCAAGGGCCCAGTCCTCAGTAGGCTTTGGCACATAGTGCTTTCTTCCTGTTTGAGTTCTTGTGTATTACAGAGGTTGAGAGAATGTGAAGGGTACCTTTGAAACTATAATCAAAATTGAGGATACAGCTGCTATTAAAGTACATAACAGTTATTATGGGCAACAAGATTGGTTGTAGACCCTTCTGTACACTTAATTAGCATTCAAGAACCTGGCAGAAGGCTTATTCTCAGGTACATAGAAACCTCTAATAGCTTATATAGGAGACTTTTTGAATTTGAGTATAATTAAGGAATTTGGAAATGTTTCTCTGAGGCAAATTTTCACTTTGGAATGACTGGAGGAAAGAATTGGAAGCCTTGTCTTCTTTCCCTTTTGCTTGAGTCTGATGATTTTGAGAGATTAATCTACAAAATTAACTTTTAAAAGGTTTTTGCTTAGATGATGAAATGCTGGTCTGATTACCTTAAGAGTATCTCTTTATATATGTGGGGGTAGACAGGCAATTTATACGTTTTATAAAGGAACACTGAGCCAACTGACCAGTCGCTCAAGGGAGGCTTTTGGGCAGATTGCTGTAGCGCACTTGCTCTGGTCTTATATCCTGATCCCACCAGTTAGGAGCTGGGTGACACCAGGGGCCACCTAACCTCCCAGCTTCTCTATTTGTGAAATGGGATTACTATCTGTATTAGTCAGCCAAAGAGGTGCCTTTGCAAAATATACCAATAATTGGTTGGTCTTTATAAAGGGTATTTATTTGGGGGTAGAAGCTTACAGTTACCAGGCCACAAAGCATAAGTTTCTTCCCTCACCAAAGTCCACGTGTTGGAGCAAGACAGCTGCCGACGTCTGCCAGGGCTCGGGCCTTTGGGTTCCTCTCCTGCTGGGGCTGCGTTTCTCTCCCGGCTTAGCGCTTCTTCCA
>PVKH010021841.1:0-14237 GCA_004027955.1 Chaetophractus vellerosus
CAGGAACTATCGCCAGTGCAAAGGTAAGAGCTAGATTGGAGAGTGAGGCTAAGATATGTGGCTTAATGGGGGCTTCCTACTCTATTTGCCCTGAAAATAAGGGGAATTAGATCTGCAAGGGAGCATTGCCTGATTTACCATCCCAGCCTCAGGCTGAAAAGTAGAGGAAAAATAATGGGCAGAGATTTGTGTCTCTTGTACCTGAGCACAGGCAGGTCCAGAGAGCACGGGTCTATATCTTGTCTGGGCAGTGACCTGTAATATATGAATCCTATCCACTAGGAAGTGTGACCCCAGTAATAGTAGTCTCCTACCAGTGAGATGACGTATTTCTGATTCCTTCTTTGAGGGTTAGTGAGTAGGTAGTGGAGAGAAGGCAGAACTCTCCTTTCCTTTATGGAAATGAGACTATAGGAAAATAAAAACCTGTAACACACTTGAGCAAGGTGCTTGACATCTGTATTGTTAGAGGGTTGAACAGGATAATCCAAAGGGCCCATTCTACTCCTAGAAGTCTGTGTTAGGAAGTAATTCAAATTACTTTCAGGTTGCTTCCAACTCATTTATTTTGACATCCATGTTTCTTGATTGATGGTTTGTTGTCATTTCATTTATCTATTAAATTTCTTGTCCTTTATATTGATATATACAACTTATTCATATTCTTAGAGCATTAATCCTTTGGTTATTGTTTGTGTCAAACATTTCTGCTGATTTGTGCTCCCTTTTATGCTTATAGTTTTTGTTTGTTTATGGTTTTTAACATTTAGAAGTTTTAGATCTCTATGCAGTAAAACCTATTGACCTTTTCATTTGTGATTTATTACATTACTATTATGTATAGAATTTTAAAAACAAAGTAGCTTATTTATGTCCCATCTTATTTCTAGGAATTTTTTTTTTTTTTTTTTTACTGGGAGGTCCCGGGGATTGAATCCAGGTCCCTCCACATGGGAGATGGATGTCCAACCATTTGAGCCACATCCATCCCCTCTAGGAAAACTTTAAGTGACCTTTTATAAAATAAAATATAATAGAAGTTTAAGCTAAGGAAGGAAGAAAACAAAAGTAGGAACTTAAAAAAAAGGTGTAGGAATAAGGTTTTAAGAAAAATGCATATCCTTAGAACCTATTTACTGGTTCACTAGTGGTTGACAAATTTGAGTTTAAGCTTTCTAACCATCCAATCAGTAATGGAGCCATTACATTTTTAATCACTTTAGAACAAAACAGTGCTTTCCAGAAGTACCATTTTTTCCAACACCAAGGTCAGATACGAATTTCAACTCCACTGGGTATCATAAGCAGGACAATGTATAAGCAGCATTTTGCAAGGTCTTTATGAAGCTGTTCCTTATATGGCCCCTTAGCATGGCTCATTATATTACAGAAAAGCAGAAGTTGGTGTGGAGTGGACTAGGTGAGATGCATTAGAAATGCCTTTTCTTTCTCTGGTTCGGTTCCCAGGGCCTCCTCAAGTGGGCAGACCGCCTTGAGAAGGCAAGCCGCCGTGAGCAGGCAGCTGCCGCGCGGTGAGCTGACTTGGCGGGTCGCCGCAGCGGGGGGAGACAAGCAGACACAGAAGAACGCAAAAATGAACACAGCAAGAATAAGCAGAAAGGAGGGGATATGCAATAAATAAAAAATAAATCTAAAAAAAAAAAGAAATGCCTTCTCTCTGCTAATTTGGCTTTATTCAGGAGTAGGATTTGATTATTTAAATCTAAATAAATGGAGGAATGGATGGATCCCATGTATTTTTTTTTAAATGGGGCAACTCTATATTATTTTCAAGAATTACATTGTATTTCTACTTCACCCTGTTAAAAGAATAAATGTCAGGTGTATTAAAAACCTGCAAGAAGAAAATATATGTTAGGGTTCTCCAGGGAATTAGAACTGACAGAAGATATATATATATATGCATGTATGTTGTAAATATTATGAGTTTTTTAAAAATAGGAGTTGGCTCATGCGATTATGGGGATGGGGCAGTCAGAATTCCACAGGACAGGCTGTAAGCTGGGAACTCTGATGAAGGTTTTTGATAAATTCCCCAGGAGAAGCTGGCTGGCTGAAGTGGAAATAGAAATCCTCCCTTCTGACTGCTGAAATCATTATTTCTCCTTTTAAAGCCTTCAACTGATTTGGAGTCCATGTCTTTTGAGCAGTGTTTCCTAAATAATGCTTCTCTCAACTGAGATCTGATGACTGTTGAGTTGTTGAGCTTGAGACTGTCTCTCTCGTAAGTTCCAGGGCGCCATTGTTGCGTGTCGCCAGCTGACAAACAAGGACTGGTGGCTGAACAGAAGGCTGCCTGTCCCTGTTGGAAGGTTGAGCTCTCAGAGAAGGTCGTAATTATCCCCCGAGAATCATTTGAATCGGCTCTGCGTGGTCGTATGGGAGACTGAACCTCCCACCTCCACCCAAATTCCTCTCCATGTAACGCGGCCTGAACAATCTCATAGTGGTTGAAACCCGACAACCAAATTCATCTGAGGAAAAGTTTCAGTAAAATAGCAGAACAACTCCCAACTTCAAGCAGTGTTACATCCTCTTGTTCCCTCTAACATAAACTGTTTGCAAAATGTATACCAAGGATAAGTAAAGGATAACTCAAATGATAATGCTATTTATGTAGAGAGCAGCTAAAAAATAGTAACCTTACTTTCAGAAGAGTTCATTTATAGCCCTTCTATCTGACAGTATTTAGCCTGCAAAGCCAATGGTCTATTTAGGCTACTCCTTTTTTTTTTTTTTTTTTTTTAAAGATTTATTTATTTTATTACATATCTCCCCTTCCCCCCGCTGCGGCGACGCGCCGAGAGTGGTCACTGCGCAGGCGCGGCGGCTTTCCCCGCTTGTGGGCGGTCTCTGCGTCTGTTCACGGCCGGCTTTCAGTTCGCGGGTGGCTGGCTGCGCTCCATCCGCGGGCGACCTGCCCTGCCCATGGCGGCTCTTGCCATGTCCGTGGCAGCTTCTTGCCCTGCCCACGGCGGCTCCGGCCCGCCCATGGCGGCTTGCCATTCTCAAGGCGGTCTGCCTGCTAGGAGAGGTCCCCAGGAATCGAATCCAGGGCCTCCCATGTGGTATGCCGGCGCCCTATCCACTGGGCTATCGAGCCGGCCCCTAGGCTACTCCTAATTAGAGATTTAAAACCATATCATTTAGGTATAAAAGAATGCTTGTTTTTCTATTCTCCTTAGCAGAGGATTACATGCATTTAGAGATTTCTAAAATAGCATTAGTACATCAAAAAAATTTTTTTTCAAAAGAAGAGGAAATGGAACACTTATTTCCTGACAGAAAAATGGTGATTTTTAAGCTGGCATTCTGGTGCATGTTTTCTAATAGCAAGCATAATTTGAGCTCTCTGTTGACTTTATAAAACATCACACATAGGGGCCCGGCTGGATAGCTCAGTGGATAGGAGCGTGCTGGTGTACCACATGGGAGGCCCCGGGTTCGGTTCCTGGGGACCTCTCCGAGCGGGCAGACGGCCTTGAGAAAGGCAAGCCGCCACGGGCGGGGCAGAGCCGCCGTGGGCAAGGCAAAAAGCCATCACGGGCAGGGCGGAGCCCCCACGGGCATGGCAAAGTCACCTGTGAAAAGCGGAGCTGCTGCCTGCGAAGCATGGAAGCTGGGCAGCCCGCAAAAACATGGAGGACTGCTGCCCGCAAAACATGGAGTGGAGCCGCCCGTGAGAATGGAATGGAGCCACCCTCGAACGGAGCGAGCCACCGCTGCGGAGGGCCGACTTGGCACGTCGCCACAGAGATGGGGGGAGACAAGAAGCAGACATAGAGGAACACAGAGGAATGGACACACAGCGGGAGCAAGCAGAAGGGGGGGGATATGTAATAAATGAAAAAAATAAAACAAAACAAAACAAAACAAACAAACAAACAAAAAAAAACCCATCACACATAACTGATTCCTGTTCACAGAATCAAAAACCAAGCAAAGAATAACAAAGACCGTAAATACTTTAACATTTAAAAAAAAATAAAGTTTTCTACAAAATGGTAAGTGTTAAAACAGTATTCTCTAATAGATTACAGAAGACTTTGGGAGTTTCATGTCCTTGGGAGTCCATTGGGTAGGAGTCATATTTGACCAAAAAGTCATAATGTCTACCTTGAAGTCAAAGATGAAGTCTACAAAGGTGTGCCTAATGATTACATTAAATATAGGAGAGATGAGAAAAAAAAAAAAAAGAACTCAGTCTTTGCATTTCCTTGCTAAGAACTCTGTAATGTTATAAGAAATTGAACTACACCAGAGAATTGTCATAAACTATGTGAATATTGGTTCTTTATGGATTTTTGTTTTCTTTAAAAAAATCTCATTTTTCTTTCTGTTCTGGTGATTTGTCTTGTTTTGAGATTTCTTTTCAAGAATTGTTTCATTCAACATGTTTTAAGCTCTTACTCAGTGTCAGACACTGTAATAGACTCTCAGGTATGGCAGGCCCACTTGTTCAATGGAAACAGCCCCGGGGTACAAAGACAGTTCACTCTGGTTAGCTATGGGATTGGAAAGTGAGTCATCTTAAATGTCACCTCCTCTCAGATCAAGATGTAGACTATTTTCAGTACCCTAGGAGGTTCCCCCATGCCCATGGTGTCATTTTGTAAAAGATATTTAGAAGTCCCTTCAGATTTGTGCCTTCCTTCTTCTCACTTCTCAGGTATAATTTAAAAAGGGGGGGGGCAACCTCATCATCAACATAAAACAAGACTGTAAATAAAGACTGTACCTTTAGTCAAGTCAGTTTATCATCCTTGAGCCTCAGTTTCCTCATCTTAAAAAAAATTTGTGGCTAGATAATTTTTGGAATACTTTCAGCTCTTCCTTTTAGTCTAAATGAATGAAAAGAGGAAGAGTCAGTAGGAAACTAAGTTTCTATATAGTGGCAATTAAGGCCGTACATAAGAATCTTTCCATTTTTCATACCATCTTGTTGCTTTGGTCCTGCCATAACCAGGATATTAATATCCAAAGACTTATGGACATTAAAATTAAGACTATACCTGTCCTATCCAGGACACATCAAAATATTGGCACAAATTACCATAGATCTATGCAAAAACTTTGTAAACAATGGAGTTTTCATACTAGTCTTCCGACTTCACCAGCCTGGCCCACTGTATCAAGACTTTCAGTTCATTTTAATAATCATGCCTTCCTTCACCATATCAACTCCTTCACGTATCACTTGGGAAACTGATAAATATCAATTCCTTGGAAACTTTCATTCAACTGGATGTCTTATTTTTAAAATTATATTGGGATAGCTAGGTTCCTCTTTGGGTGGGTTGAGAGTTGATCCGCCAGTTCTAATCTACAAAAGGAGAAAGTTCTCATTTCAAGTTGATTATCTACTTAGAATCCAGCCAAAGCTGATCTCTAATATATGCTGCCCAAACTCATCTCTTAGTCAGATCTTGTGAGTTGTTCTGTTTGTCCGTACTTTGTCATCAGTGCCTTTGCCATGATCTTGTAACTAGTTGGATTTTGAACATTGACGGTTAGGAAGATGTACAATGAAGTAGAATTTTTGTTCAGATCTGCTCTTACTGATTTTTTAATTAAAAATGAAAATGTGAAAAAAAGAGAAAAGAAAAAAAAAGAAAAAAACCACAAACAACCCAGTATTCTAGGGTGGAAGTGTCATGTTTGAAGTCCACCCACTTCTCTTGTAAACCCTTAGTGTGAGAAACCTATACTTGCAGTTGGTCAAGCAAGAAATTGGCATACTTTTTGCATGGAATATCCAGTCATCTTCAATAGACCAAATATAGGGAGAGTAAATGATTTATCTTTTCAAAGATAATGGCATTGTGGACCTAGCTAGTTGGGACTGGGCCTGTAGGCTAAATAGGGAGGAATCTGTTGTAGAGGTGGAGCCTTCCACTAACTGGCTCTAGAGGCAACAGGTTCATCTTACTGTTTTCAGGAACCCTTCATTCTAACCATGTGTACAGGCCAGAGTCTCCATGATGCTACCTCCTGGGCTGAAATCTGAGAAAAGGCCACCTACTACCCAGTTCAAAATATCCATTAACACAATGTGAAGGAAAGCTAACCACAAGATAAGTCTTTTTTATTTAGTTTCCTTCTAACTTTAAAATTGGATGTAATTTCAAATTTCTCCCTCCTCTTGCTCTCTTTTCCTAGAATAAATCCTCCTTGGTCATGATGTTTTGTTTCCTTAGCATGGTGTAGGATGTGTTCACTAATTTTTTTTAATAGTATTTATGTACTAATACTCATACATGATATTGGTCTATAATTTTCTTTTTTTCTTTTTTTTTTTTTGTACTACTTTTATCAGGTTTAGGTAACAGGATTTTCCTTGCTTCATAACAAAAGAATTTGAAAGGTCATTATTTAAGCTCTGGGACTGTGGCATTAGATAGTCGCTGGTCTTGGAAGGTTTGGTAGAATTCCCTGTGCATGGGGCTTCTCTGTGGGGTAGTTTCTTGAAAAGTTTCTTAATTTTTTTCCTATGGCAATTGGTCTATTTAAGCTTTCTATATTTAATGAGGTCAGTTTTGGTAAACTACTTTTTGCTAGGAGATACCCATTTCATCTCTTTTCAAATTTATTTGCATAGTGGTCTGCAAAGTAGTTTCTTTTAACTCTTAATGTTTAAGCTTTTCTTTAGTTTCAATGATTATTTCTCCCTTTATTTATGTTTTTTCCATTTTCCCTAGATTAGTTTAGCCAATGGTCTGCCTGTTTTATTAATATTTTTCAAACAGTCAAGATTTTGATTTGTTAATTAGGTCTACTGTTTTTCTTTTCTACACATCTGGCATTGGCATGCTAAGGCTGAGGGCCACATCTGGCCAGTCACCTGTTTTTGTAAATAAAGTTTTACTGGAACTCAGCCAAGCCTGTGTATCACATATTGCCTGTGGCTGCTTTTGTGCTACCAACACAGAGCTGAGCAGGTGCGACAGAATTGCCTGGTGGAAAAACCTACAGTATTTACTACATGGACCTTTTCTAAAGAAAACAATTGCTGACCCCTCCTCTACATAATTTTCTTTCATATTTATTATATCCTTCCTCATGCTTTTGGTTGCTTTACAAAAGGGATTCATTATATCTTCATTGTGAATTGAGACTTTTAGCATTTAGGAAGTATCCTTTGCCACAATTTATGTTTTTTGACTTATATTCGACTATGTCTTATATTGTTTCCATCTCCCTACTGATGGTCTCTATATGTCAGGTATATCATTGCCCATCACTTTATCTTTTCTTAATCACTTTGTTTGAGGTGTCCCTCTTTTGTACAGCGTATAATTGGACCTTGTATCCTTGCCTTGTGAGACAAATTGGAATTTTTTTTTTTTTCAGATGAGTTAAGCCCATTTATACTTATTGACAGAGTTGAGTCTGGACTCATCTCTGTTCTATTATTCAATGATATGACTATTGTATGTATTATGTTATATATTCTGTATTTCTTTCTCTGTGTGATGTGTTTCTTTACTTTTACAATTTCTTTTGTTTTTAGGAAGCTTTATTTATTTTTTTTTCTAGTGGTTACCTTTGTATCTTCAAAAAATGCTCCTGTCCCCTGTTTTCTCATTTGGAACCTTTTGCCATCTGATTTGTCAGTTTTAATGGTACCCTTTAATTCTCATTTCTCACATATATGCCATTCAATGAATTTATTTTATTTCCCTTTTCTCTGTCTTTTCTCCATTTAATTTTTTAGTTGTATTATTTCTACTTTGTCAGAATATATATCATTGATATATTATTCTTCCACCCCTTCCCCACCTTTATTTTAGTCTTAGATCTGCAATTTAATATATTAAATGCTTACCATCAGTACTTTGTATGAAGTTTTCCCAGTATCTCTTGAATGAAGCTCATCTTTTAGTAGATTCCTCAAGCATATAATATTCCATAAGTGCTTACATGTTTAAAACTGTTTATAGCCTTGATACTTGAAAGATGGCATGACTGGATATAAGAACCTTGGTTCATACTTTCTTTCCTTGAGTTTCTTTAAAATTCAGTTCTTTTGTTGCCTTGCTTTCTGTGTAGCTTTTGAGAAGTCTGACGCAGCCTAATTCTCTTGTGCTTGGAAGCTGTGGGGTTTTTTGTTTTGTTTTGTTTTTTTTTCATGGAATCTCTGAGGACTTTATCTTTGAAGTCTCATAGTTTTAATTGGATAAGTCTTGGAATTGATTGCTCTTGGCCAGCTGTCTCAAGTACCTAGTGGGCCCTTTCAGCATTCAGGTCTTCTTTGTTTTTGGAAAGTTATCCTGGATTATAGAGTTAAATATTAATTCTGTTTCAGTGCTTTGTTTTTCTCCTTTTGGAACTTTAATTATACACATGTTGTATTTTTGTCTATATTCCATTTCAACCATTTTATCTTTGACCCTTTTTACTTTAAAAAAATCTCATTTTTACTCTTTTGTTTGTTTTCTTGTGTTTCTTAAAGGCCAATTATTAAATGTTCATTCTAGTCCATCTTCTTTGGGAATCATGAAATTTAGTCTTCATTTTTGACATGCTTTTGCCTTTTTCTTTCATTTCTTTCCTGAATTCAGTCATTCTCACTTCATTTTCTTCCTGGTTTTTGTCCATTTCTGTTCTTAGTTTTTAAATTTCTGATTCAATGTGTTGTTGTGTTTTTTTTTCATATCCCCCATGCTTATTTGAGGATATTTAATTTGGCTTAACAGTGTTTGTTGCAGTAAAAGTTTTTTCTAGTTTGTGTTTTATGTGTATGTTTATGTGTGTGTGGAGGTGGGGCGTTTCATACCCGAGATATTTTGATTATCATTTTCTGTTATTTCATTTTTAGATGAATACTTCTTTTGTCTATGAATTGCATGGGCAGGGTTGGTGCTTTAGGTTGATTGACAAGAACTCTTGTTTAAGATTGTCCTCTTCTGTCATCGAATGAAGTACATGACACGCAGTTTCTTTAAAGAATGGTTTTATTTTCTTTGGGTGGCAGTGGGGATGAATTCTATATTCTTCAATTTTTGGATTTTCTTTAGCCTTGTAGAAACTTAAAATTTCCCCTTTGCTTCTTTCCCCCCTTCACTATCGAATCCCCAAAGGGTACTTATTCTTTTCTTTTTTCTTCGTCTTTCCCAGAAGTGGTACTTTTCTCATACTACTATGTCAAATCTCACAGACTTTTTACCCTTTCTTTGTAGTCAGCACTCTGATATACCAGGTCTCTTTCTTTAGTATTTTCACACTTAATGTGAAATTTCTCTTTCTGGGAGTGAGTCTAGGTCAGTCTTGGGCCCTTTGCTTCCCACTTCTCCCTTCACACAGCTCTTCTAGAGCCCTCTCACTCTCTTCAAAGATGTATTGGAGATGGAAAGATAGCTATGCTGGAATTTGGTATTTATTTTTCTATTTAAAGTTAATTTGAAGTTTGTACTGTTTTCTAGCTATGATGACAGTGTGTATTTTATGTTGTTTTATATGTTCTTCTTGTTGATCTTAAGAATATTTTGGAGGATGTGTGCAGAGATTTGGGTTTAAGAGCCACCATTATCCTGGCACTGATTAGAACTCTAATCTATACTATATTTTTAATTCCTAACTTTTCTACCTCCATGCTTTTGTTCATGCCATTTCTTCCATTGGGACCCTTTCCATCCTTTTATTCATTTCACGTATTCCCTTCTTCCATAATCATCCCCCAATTGAAAATAAATTTTCTTTTTTCCGAATTTCCATACTCTATTTGAAGAGGAAGTATAGGTAGAAGCTTGGTAAAATTACTCTGGAGTCAGATTATATAAATCCAAATTTCAGATTTGCCACTTACTATCTCTGCACCTTTGGGTAAGTTACTTAATCTCTATGTGCCACAGTTGCCTTAAGTATAAAAATGTGAATAACTATAAAAATATGTACATCATGGGACTTTTGTGAGGAATAACTGTAAAAATATGTACATCATGGGACTTTTGTGAGGATAAAATGAGTTAATGCCTATGGAAAACCAGCACAATATCTGATACACAATAAGTATCTACCATATGTTAACTATTACTTGAATTTATCTTATGACATTTATTCCCTTGTATCTTTGTTATACTTATAAAGAGAGAAGCTCCTGTCATAGATTAAAAACATATTAAAAATAAAAATATATTAAAAAAACAAAAAACAAATTAAAGGTAGAGATCGTGTCTTATTTAGAGTACCTATGCTCCACTGGGTTAATATAATTTCAGTTGCTTAACTTTCCCCTTATTATTGATTGTTTACATTTAAACAAACAGGAATGCTATGCCTGTCACTGTCCTAGATACTGAGAGTACAATGATGAAAAATACGTAGTCTCTCCTTTCAAGGAGTTCTCAGTTCAGTGGGACGATAGACAAAGATCAAAAATAACACAATGCATGGAAAGCAGATGTGGCTCAAGCAATTGAGCTCTCGCCTACCACATGGGAAGCCCCTGTTTCGGTTCCCTGTGCCTCCTAAAGGAGATGACCAAGATAGTGAGCTGACGCAATGGGCTGGTGTGGTGAGCTGATACAAGATGATGCAGCAAGAGACACAAGGTTGAAAACATAATGAGAGACACAACAAGGCAGGGAGCGGAGATGGCTCAAACGATAGGTGCCTCCCCCCCACATGGGAGGCCCCAGGTTCCCGGTGCCTTCTTAAAAGAAGATGAGCACATAATGAACAGACACAGCAAACACTAAACAAGGGGGTGGGGAGAAATAAATAAAAATAAAATAAATCTTTAAAAAAACCCACAATGGTGCTTTTGAGGTATGTGCAGGTACTAGGGCAACACAGGAAGTAATTATTGATTTTGCCCAGAGTTGCTCAGCCCACATTAATGAAGAAGAAACAAAGCTTTAAAGAAATCGCTGGACTAAGAGTCAGATTTTCTCTTCTCTGCGGCATTCTTGCAGGTCTGCCCCATCAAAACTCTGGATAACAAGTAAGGTTTTATTGTATAGAAAAATATAGATGTTGATAATTCTTAGTTGAAAAGTGATTCAGAAACATTAGATACTGAACATGAGGAAATTTTAGGAGAGTCTTAATTTTGCATATATTCCAACTTTATGTATAGGATAAAAATTTAGCTATGTCAGTCTGAACAAACTCCTTCAACCATATTATTATAAAGTAATTCTAAGAGATAATAAAATAATTGTTATAGTTTATTTGGCTGGATTTTTTCCTTTCTTAATAATATGCAAAATAACATAAAATAGTGGTGCATCTTACGAGAATTGATTTGATGAAATGTGCTATATTTTTGCATACTTGGGCAAAGTATTTCTGTAGAATTGAGTCTGAGGTGAGAAATTGCCAAGATAAAGCTACCAAAAATGTCTTCCTCCAAAGATTGTACCAATTTTTGTACCAATTCACACACACACACACACACACACACACACTATCAGTATACACCCTCCCCAACAATGGTTGTTATCACTTTTTAATGTTTGAGAACCTAGCAAGTGAAAAGCATATTAAATTTGTTTTTTTTTAATTAAAAAATTTTTTTAACTTTTATTATTTATTTATTTTTTTATTTACAATTTAAAAAATTTGTTTTAATCTTACCTGTTTGATTATCAGTGAGGTTGTTTTCCCCATCCCACCCCACATTTAATGGCCTGTTGCAATTCTCCTAAGAATCACGTTTCTATTTATTACCCACTTTTATATGTTGATGATGGAATTTTTCTTCACTATAGTATTCTTTAGATATCAAGTCACTTAAAACGATAGGGCCATCGACTTTTTTCAAATATGTTACAATTTGTTTCATAGTTTGTTGTTTGGCTTTCAAACTTGGTTATCACATCTTTTGCCACAAAGAAAATTTAAGGCTTTATTTAGTTAAAATTTTTTAAAAAATTGTGTTCTTATTATATCTTTCTCACTCAAGATTGTAGAAATTTTCTAGCATATTATTAAATTTAAATTTTTAATCCAGCTGGGATCATTTTTTTGCCCTGCTGTGTCAAGGTGGGCATCTAATATTATTTTATTCATGTGGATAATTATTTCCTAACTTACTTCTTCCCCTACTTATTTGAAAATCCACTCTTGTCATTTACTAAATCTCATGTATAGGTAGGTCTATTTCTAGATTTTACTCTGTTGCATTTATCTATTTGTTTATTCCTTTGCTAGTAACAGACTGTATAATCACTCTCACATTCTCAGTGGGAATGTTAAGACACCCAGGGGGATAAACTTGGTTCTTGAGGGGTGAAAAATATTACTCTTTTTAATGTATAAAGCACATATATGTATATGTATATATTTAGTACATAAACAGACATGCAGCATTATGTAGTATTAAAATTTTATAGGGGGAAAGTGATTAGGAAAAAAATGTCTAAAACGCTTCTTGTTGGGGAAGCATAATGAAAGAAAGGTTGAGAAATTCTGCTCTGGCTTTGCAGTGGGTACATAGGTGCTGATTTCTGGTTATGTCCCCTTTCAATACTTTTCTTTCAAATTTTTTTCTTGCTATTCTCTCTTTTTTTTTCTTTTTCATTAAAAATTTTTATTGATGTATATAATTAATAAATGAACATACATAAACAATAAGTGTGTGGCAAAAGTTGTGAACTTGCAAAAGAGACATGATCCAGGGCTCCCATACATCCCTCCACCACCAGTACCTTGCATTGTTGTGAAACAAATTAAGAGCATCATCGGAGTATTACTACTAACTATAGTTCACGTCCCACATTTGGTGTCTTCCCCCCCATCCCTCCCTATTTTTAACTTCTTTATTTTTATTTTTTAAAAGATATTTAGCTTACATAAGTGTTGTGGAAGGATGTGCTGCAGTTGCACCACCAGATGCCTGTGGCCCCCAGCAGGAGCCACACTTCTCTGTTTTCCTTTCTTTATGTGTGTAATGTTATACATACAAATTATTGTCATTATTCAAGAAACCTACTCTTTATGATTTCATTCAGTATGATTTTCAATGCTTGTTTTAAATTGTAAACAAGGTATACATGCAATGAGAAAAAAAATATTGTATTTGCTTTCAGAAACAGCAATATTCTGCCTATATTCACCATCTTTCTTTTTTTTCCCCCAGAACTATACACTTCCAACTTCAGCTGCTGATTAAATTGTGTGCATATCTCATATATATATGGGATTCCCATATGCCCTGCTCCCATACCGTCCACATTTTCTCACATTAACAACATCCTTCATCAGTGTGGTACATTCATTGCAATTGATGAACACATTTTGGAGCATTGCCACTAACATGGATTATATTTTACTTTGTAGTTTGCACTCTGTCCCGCACAATTCAGTAGGTTATGGCAAGATATATAATGGCCTGTATCTGTCATTGCAATATCATTCAGGGCAATTCCCAAGTCTCGAAAATGACCCTGTGTTACACCTGTTTTCCCTCTCCCTGACCTCAGAACTTCCAGTGACCACTGCCTCCACATCAATGATATAGTTTCTTCCATTGTTAGAATCACAATAAGTCTATAGTAGAATACCAATAAGTCTACTGTTCATTCCCCAATCCTGAGGATTCTGGGATGGTGATGCCTACTCCACTTCCAATTGAGAGGGGGCTTCAGTCCCATATGGCCAATGGATGGGACTCTCCTGCTTGCAGGTGTAGGCTCTCTTGGTTCCTTGGTATGGTGATTGTCCATCATCACCTCCTTGTTAGTTGTCCTGAGTGAGTGAGTCTAATGAACTGGAGAGGAGGTGTTGCAACTCCGTTGAGGCTCAGGGCCCAGCTGGAACATGGACAGCCCAAAGATTCAAGTCTCTTGGATGTACACCTACCAACTCCAGCAGCAACTATAGGTTCAAATAGAAGGGGCAGAAGAGTCATGTGTAGGGAAACCACAACTGAGTCCAAGTCTGTCACACTGGAGAGCACAAATTCCAAAGTAGGGCCCACTGGCAAGATATCAAACTCCTGAGCTATCTGCCTTGACTATAGTGCCTGGATGTCTCCAGAGGCCTCAGGACCCCCACTATTACCAAAAGTAGTATTTACTGTGGCAGTCAATGAGATCCTGCCAAGAAGCGCATAAGTGTTAGCTCTGGGATGACCTCCCAACTCACTTTAAAGTCTCTAAGCCATATAAACTCATTTGTCTTTACCCTTTCCCCCTTTGGTCAAGGACTTTTTCCAGTTGCATTGCTAGTTGGTGCTTGGTAGTAGTCCCTCAGTGCCAGGGAAGCTCATCCCT